>PVHY01029429.1:0-14299 GCA_004024945.1 Uropsilus gracilis | reverse complement strand
GAAGCAGAGAGAAGCTGGTAGCTGATATTTGCATATCAACAGTAGACAGGTACAGTGTAAATGCTAATGAACAGTTTGCAGCCTGCTTTGTAGAGAGACTCAGGCAGAGGTGCTCAAAGTTAAGGTAAAGATTAAAGGTAAATGACCTGCTTGTAACCTGCTTCCTAGGGAGAGAAGCAGACATAGGTGTGTCTACTAAAGTTAAAGGCAATTGTTAATGTAAACTGTTTGGAGCCTGCTTCAGAGAGAGAAGCAGGCCTGTAAGTGTTTCAGCTGGCGACCCCAGAGACTGCCATTCTATGGTTAATTAGCCTAAGGGAATAAAACCCTTTCGTTGATTACCTTAACAGCCAACAGTCAAAAGGTAGATGGTAAAGTTACAAATGGTAGCTACTATGATAAAGTGCAGACATGGATCTGAGGTGAACAGGTTGTGTAACTTACCTCTTTGTAGGGATTCTGTGGGCATGTAGTGCAAAGCCTTATGTACATGTTGGATATGTGTTTAGGATAGAGTGCTTGCTTATGCCAAAATGGTTAATTGGTAAAGAGGGAAGTGAGAAGTTTAATGCAAATTTGCCTGACAAAATCCAGTATGTATCTAAAAAGCCAGATTTGCCGAGAGTTTGGAAGTTCAGGAAAAGTAGTAAACTACTCAGTATAGATTAAAGATTTATGCAGTCAGGACAGTCTGAATGAAGTTGGGGACCTTGTGTTCCACAGGTTACATGACTTGGTTTTTCCCTCTTGGATACTTAATAATTGGTAAATGCCCATTTTGTGAAATGTGTGTACTGGTTAGTATTGTAGTCTTGTGTTTTTGCCTAGGGGTATTGCAGTTTTGCCTGATTGTACCAGAAGTTTTGCCTGTGTTTAAATAGATATGATAGGATGTGCTACCCTCCCCGCCCTTGTCTCCTGTTTTAAGATTGCAGATTTCAAGGACAGATGCTCAAATGTGAGAATGACCTTAGTTGGAACTTCCCTTCAGGGAGAGGCAGGGAGAGAAAGAAGTGAAATGGTCAAGTTGAAACAGGTTTCCTGGAAGGCAGGAATTCAGGGTATATAAAGGGTGTGGAAACAAAAATTGGGATTGGAATTTTTCAGAGGCAATATGGAGATTGGATAGAGAGAGAGGTTCAGTGGAGGAGAGATGGGAATCGGCCATCTTGTAAAGATGTGAGCCATGTGAGCTTGGCCATGTGGCCACCCTTGGCTGACCCAGGCTGGCAGCATGTGTGCTAGATGCAGTTAAGAAGTCTGCAGATTTGAACTCCGTGTTGGAGTTTGTTTTGCTGAATTTTACTTGTGTCTAAAAGAGGCCATGCAAAAGTTAGGCCTGAGAAGAAAGTGAACTTTTCTGCATCGACACCATGGAGTTCCTGCTACCTGGAAGACAAGGAGAACACAGCGTGGAAGACGAGGAGCAAGCCAAGGGAACAGCCAAAGGAACATGCCTTCAAGCATCTGGAGATGAACTCTGACTGGACATTGGTGAGATGATCAGGACTGAGAGACTAAGGATTTTGGGGCAATCTGGGGAAAGGACTTTGGACAATGCTGAGAAAGATTTTGGACAATGTTCAAGTAATCTGAGTCTTACATGTTTTCTTTTGTAGTAATTAGAAAGTCACTTTGTTAAAAATAAATTAGTCTGCACTGATAGTCTTGCACTGGTTTGGTAATTTGGTTAAAAAGGCTGGGGATGGTGGAAAGAACCCACAAGTGTAGAGTTTAAACTGTTTTTAAGTTTTTTTCTTATGCAATTTTTGGAGCTGGGAGCTGAGAAGCAGCTGACTGGCCTTTGCATATCAATAGTAGGAAGGTACAGTGTAGATGCTAATGAATAGTTTGCAGCCTGCTTTGTAGAGAGAAGCAGGCAGATAGGTGTATCCAGTTAAAGGTAATTGCAAAGGAACTGTTTGTTGCCTGCTCTAGAGAGAGAAGCAGGCCTGTATGTGTTTTAAGTTAAGTTAAAAAGTCTTCCTTATACCCACTTTCAGATAGTGGTTTGATAAATGATTTTAACTGGTATTGGTGTAACCACATGTTTCATTGTGTTAAAATGGATACTGCTTTGATGTATACTTTGACTGTTACTGACATAACTGAATATTTTGCCTGGTACATGTATTGTATTTGCAAGTTGAATTGAGAAATGGGCTTGTTTTAGAGTTTATTTTTATAGATGTAAAATTTTTTTGAAGATCAGAGTGGGGAATGATAGGGTATGCTACCCCCTATCCCATTGTCTCCTTTTTAAGATTGCAGATTTCAAGGACAGGTATGCTAAAATGTGAGAATGACCTTAGTTGGAATTTCCCTTCAGAGAGATGCAGGGGGGAGGAAGAAGTAAAATGGTCCAGGTGTGGTTCCTGGAAGGCAGGATATCAGGGTATATAAAGACTGTGAAAGCAAAGAGAAGGATCGGATGGCAATATGGAGATCAAATAAAGAGATAGATTCAATGGAGGAGAGATGGGAATTGGCCATCTTGTAAAGATGTGAACCATGTGGGCTTGGCAAAGGCCTGGGGTATGTAGCCTTTGGCTGTCCCAGGCTGGCAGCATGTGTGCTAAATGCAGTTAAGGAGTTTGCAGATTTGAACTCCATGGTGGAGTTTGTTTTGCTGAGTTTGACTTGTGTCTGCGAGATGCCATGCAAAAGACAGGCCTGAAAAGAAACTGAACTTGGCTGGGTCCGGTACCATGATGTTCCTGCTACCTGAATACAACAAGGAGAAGGCACGTGGAAGATAAGGAGGAGCATGCCAAAGGAGCACCCCAAAGAAAGATGTCTTCAAACACATGGAGAGGATCTCTGACTGACTGATTTTGGTGAGATGATCAGGACTGAGAGACTGAGGATTTCTGGGCAATCTGGGAAAGAACTTTGGAATATGCTGAGAAAGGTTTTGGACAATGTTAAAGTAATCGGAGTTTTACTTATGTGTTTCTTCTGCAGTAATTAGGAAATCACTTTGTTAGAAATAAATTAGTCTGCACTGATAGTCTTGTATTGGTTTGGTATTTTGGTTGAGAAGACTGGGGATGGTGGAAAGAACCCACAAGACTTTAACTGTGTTTTTAAGATTTTTTTTGTTCTGTAGTTTTTGGAGCTGAAAGCAGAGGGCAGCTGGCTGGCTTTTGCATATCAATGGTAAAGGTGATCAGTATAAATGCTAATGAAGAGTGTGTAGCCTGCTTTGTAGAGAGAAGCAGGCAGATAGTGTATCCAGTTAAAGTTAAAGTTAATTGTTAACGCAACTGTTTGTAGCCTGCTTCTGTAACAGGGCAATAATGAAGAAGACTTTTTAACTTTGACTTAAAGCATGTACAGGCCTGCTTCTCTTTTTGAAGCAGACTCCAAACAGTTTACATTAATAATTGCCTTTAACATGAAGTAGACACACCTATGCCTGCTTTTTTCCCTAGGAAGCAGGCTACACACTGTTTATTACCATTTACACTGTACCTGCCTACTATTGATATGCAAACATTAGCTACCAGCCTTTTTCTGTTTGTTTTTTTTTTCTTTTAGACATAAAAAGAAAAAGAAACACAGTTTAAACTCTTGTGGGTTTTTTCTTTTTACCATCCCCAGACTTTCAACCAAAATATTAAATCAATGCAAGACTATCAGTGCAGATTAATTTATTTTTAACAAAGTGCTTTTTTATTTTTTAATTTTTATTTAATTTTATTTTATTTTTTGAGACTAGGTCTCGCTATTTTTGCCCGTGGAACCGCAGGTTCTCTTTTCCCAGGGTACCATAGACTCAAGCAATCCCCAGCCTCAACTTCCCAGGTAGCTGGGATTACAGGCACGTGCCACCACGCCCAGCTATTTTTTTGGAACTAGGTCTCACTACGGGCCCCAGGTGGGACTCGAACTGCAATACCTAGCCCCGGCCGCTTCATAAGCTGAAGCTTAAAGGCACGAGCCACCATGCCAAGCCTTAAAGTGATATTTTAATTACTACAAAAGAAACATGTAAAACTCAGATTACTTTAACATTGTCCAAAACCTTTCTTAGCATTGTCCAAAGTCCATTCCCAAACTGCCCAAAAATCTTTAGAGTCTCAGTCCTGATCATCTCACTAATGTCAGCCAGTCAGAGTTCCTCTCCACGTTTTTAAAAACATCTTTTTTTAGGGTGCTCCTTTGGCGTGCTCCTCCTTTTCTTCCACATTGCCTTCTCCTCGTCATCTTCAGGTAGCAAAAACTTTATGGTGGACCCAGCGAAGTTCACTTTCTTTTTAGGCCTAACTTTTGCATGGTCTCTTCAGACACTAGTTAAACTTAGCAAAACAAACTTTAGCACAGAGTTTAAATCTGCAAACTTTTTAATTGCCATTAGCACACATGCTGCAAGTCCAGGTCATCCAAGGGTTGCAGGCCCCGGTGGCCACATGGCCAAGCTCACATGATTCATTCACATCTCCATCTTACAAAATGGTCAAACCCAAATTACTCTCCATAAATCTGTCTATCTAACCTCCATACTGCATCCAATTTTTTTTTTGTTTTTATACTCTTTATATACCCTGATTCCCCGCTTTCCAGAAACCACACCCACCTAAAATATTTTACTTCTTCCTCCCTCCTGCATCTCTCTAAAGAAAAATTCCAACTAAGGTCATTTTCACATTTTAGCATCTGTCCTCAAAATCTGCAATCTTAAACAAAAAACAATGGGGGGAAAGTAGCACACCCTTTCACTTCCTAGGGAAAGAAGCAGGCAGATAGGTGTATCCAGTTAAAGTTAAAGGTAATTGCAAAGGAACAGCTAGTAGCCTGCTCCGGAGAGAGAAGCAGGTCTGTATGTGTTAAAGTCAGAAAGTCTTCCTTATACCCTGTTTCAGACACACTAGAATTTTTATTAAGATAATATAAAATCTAGACTGACAAAATTTTTGTGGTATGTAGAATTTAGAAGCAAAATAATTATATTTCAAAAACTTTCATGAAAAGTTAATTGTTTAAGAAATGCTCTTTTATTAACCTTATCAAGTAATATATCAGAATTTTCTTTCAATTTTGAAAATATTCAACAAAATTATATTTTATCTATAATTTAATTTGAAATTTAATTAAAACCTCTTATTTGACTCTATTTTCTCCCACTTTATTTCTGCCATATGTGGATGACTGCTGAGTTCTCAGAAGACTACAGTTTCCTACAGTTTGGTGTGTTTTCTACATGCCAAATAGTGTGTCACAAAAACTTAGTTCTAGCATTATTGGTAGAGATAATGACAGGTCATATATCAAAACATCAAATATTGAAAAAGGGCCTTTCACTTGAATTTCAATTTTTTAAGTTAATACTACATTATTGAAGGTAGACATGCTAGAATGCTTTCTATCAGAATTCAAGATAGAAACTTTTTTGCCAATAATCTCTTTGTTTTAGTTGGAATTAGTTTAACAATTCAGTGGAGCAAATACTTTTGAAAAACATAATTAGATTTCTCATTTAAACTGAAAAGGAAATAAATTTTTGAGGATTCTACCTGGGTAGAAAAGCTTGTGATATTCATAGTAAACCAATATGATGATAATGTTATTATTAATCATGTTGAAAATAAAATTCATATTGTGTTTATTTAATTGTATACATTCTGCTTTTAGTGAAATAGTATAGCTTACCATCATTAAAATCCTAAATCAGTGTGTATTTCTCCAACTTTATACTGTCTTTTTATTTTAAAAAACATGTCAAATAAAACTCAAAAATTTATAGTATATTGTATTTATATAATTTTAATTTCCAATATATTAAGTAATCCTATATGATTCTTAGAAAGTTAATTTCTTAAGACTACCTCTAGTTTTATGGTAATAAACAGAGAATCAGTTGATATATCTAGAAAGTTCCTGTATAATAAAACACTTATTATTCCTTATTATTCCCTACTCTTTTCCTTAGCTATATTATTTAAATTTTATTCTTCTTAGGATATGAGTCTTAAACTTTTATAATTTCCCTAAAGAAAGTGATAACTAGGTAATAGATGATTATCTACTCATTACTCATATTTTAAATCTTTATTTTGCAAGGTTTTTCTACATATAATTTCTAAAATCATTACTGTTATTTTCTATGATAAAAATTTTGCTGATACATAAAAAGGAAAGCAGATTTAAAAATTAAAAACCACCCCAATTTACATGTGTCAATTTGCAGATTTAATACATTTGATTTAAATATATGAATTGTTTATATTACATTAAGATTCAGTAGTAGAAATTTAATGTAAATATGGCAAATATTAAGTATATTTTCAATTGAAGCTATATTTCAAAGCCGCATATTGATATTGCTTTGTGTTCTATATTGCTGAGTAGACAGTAAGGTAATTCTTCATTTGAGCAGTTAGAAATGTAACTAACTTGTTTGGAAAATGTCTTGCTTGTCACCATTATTGGCTGCAAATATCTCTTCATACTAGATACAATCTCCCCTGACATCTGAATCCATAGACCATGACTCAATCCAATATTCTCATGTGTTAGACAATGTGCCAACTACTTCATTTACACTATCACATTTGATTTTCATTCAATCCTTGCTGAATATATACTGTTATCCCATTTTGTGGAACATCAAGTTCAAGTCAGCTGAACAAAATGAACACTAAGTTTATATAAATAGAAAATGGTGGGGGCAGAAATCAGTGAATCTGACTCCAAGTTCCTTACTCTTTTGCATAAAAATTTCACCATAGGAAAGAAAACTTAGCAATTTGTAAAACTTAACTTTAATAATAATCTCTGTACTTAGACCAAACACTTTTATAGTAGCTACATAAATTATATATGGAGCACCTTATGTAAGACTACATATAGACAAAATCAATATTACAATATCTGCACAATGTTGTCCATGAGAGAGTTTGACTCATTTTGACTTCTCTCCTAAGACTTCCAAACCTAACTCTCATCACATTCTTGTCTTTTTAAACATTTTACTATTATTCCAATGTAATTATTTCTTGTCTTTCCTCCAGATACTTACATGTAACAGAAAGTTTTGTTCCATCACTGAAATATTTTTTATAAATACTCCACAATGATTCAACCTATAGCAAAAACTTTAATAGACTTAATTAGCTTCTCTGAATTCTTTAGGTTCTAGTGGAACTATTTTGACCTGCACTTGAGACCAGTGTCTGCTGCTGATTCATTTTGTTCAAAAGAAGTTTATGGTTGAACAAATCAAAGGAAATAAGTTGTGCTTTATTATCTTAATCCAATAGTTAATGTAAATCTATTCAAATCCCTACCAGAAGTGAAGCAAAGACTCAAAATGAAACCAAAAAAGATCAAAATTACACAAGGTCTGAAAATTAATTTGACTAAATCTGCGATTGAAATAAGAGAGTATCGTGGTTATTAGGGAAATGGTTGATGGCTTGTGTGCTAAAAGCCCTTTTCATCTCATGTCCTTATTAATAAAGTCAATCTTTTGGGGTTTAAATTAGATACAACGTAATTAAGGAGAAAGAGTCATCCCTTCATTTGTGTTTCATTTTGTTCTACTATGCTCTGAAATCATATCCTTCCTGTGAAAGGCAGGAGTAAACCTGTCTTTCACATGTCCACTTCAGGCAATCCCTTGTCTTATCTGCATTATCCTTTTGCTATTAAAATCAAAGGAGACTTTGGTTATAGTCTAGTGTATTTAACCAGTATATAAAACATTTCATTTGTGTTAACAGTAAATGAGTTTTTTTTTTTGTTTGTTTTTGTTTTTTTTTGGCCAACCAACAACAGCCCAATCTATTTGGATTCCAAGCTTCACTAGAAATTTCACCCTGAAACTGCCATCTAGCCAGCTTATACCTAAAGTTCAGCCTCAAACTACTTACCATAGCCTTCAAGAAAAATGCCTAGAGAAATGGCAAGGCATCTCATATCTCCCAGGTCACTAAACTATAACCTGCCTGACTATATCCCCTGATAGTCTCCAGCTGTGAATGATGGGCCCAAAACCATGGTCAAGAGAGATGTGAAATAAGACTGTTTCTTTTATTTCAGAAAATGTTTTTTCAAGTGAATCTATGTCTGTTTCAGTTTTCTTCCCAACACTATTTTAATAACACTGCTAATAAATTTGATTTTCATGTTTCTTGCCATTTTCCTATAGAATATTTAATTGCTTTAGTCTCCATTTTTAAAATCCATTTTATATTAGGGAGTAGAGCTTTTCTGCTAAATATGTTTTAATATTTATTTTTATTTTAAGGAAATTATTTATATATAAATTTCACTTTTGTGATCTCCGGGGTTCAGCCCCCCCCTTCCTGACCATTCCCACCTGGTCCCAGCCCCCCACTCAAGTTGTGTACTTTAATTTGGTTGTTAGCTTGTTTGACTTTTCTTCATGGCTTTTTGTTTATCTTTCCCATGTTCCATATAATAGTGAAACCATTTGGTTTCTGTCTTTTACTTTTTGACTTGTTTCTGCTAATATGATTTCTTCTAAGTTCATGTTATCATAAAATCATCCAATTTGTCATTTTTAATTGATGAATAGTATTCCATTGTGTATATATACCACATCTTTTTCATCCAGTCATCTGTTTTGGGACATTTCAGTTGCTTCCATGTCCTTACAATTACAAATAGTGCTGCAATAAACATCCGGGCACAGGTGTCCATTTGTACAAGCATTGGGGTCTCCTTTGTGTAGATTGCTAAGAGAGCAATTTTGGGCTAAATGGTAGTTCCATTTTCATTAATTTGAGGGTCCACCACACAGCTTTCCATAGAGGTTGAACCAGTTTACATTCCCACCAGCAGTATAAGAGTGTTCCCTTCTCTCCACATCCTCGCCACCACTTGTTGCCCGTTTTTTGGATGTGGGCTATTCTTACTGGTGTAAGGTGGTATCTCATTGTGGTTTTGATTTGCATTTCCCTGATTGCTAGTGACTTTGAACAGTTTTTCATGTGCCTGTTGGCCATTTGTATTTCCTCTATGGAGAAGTGTCTTTTTTATTCTTCTCCCCATTTTTAATTGGATTTTTCACTTTGTTTTTGTTAAGTTGTGTGAGTTCTTTGTGTATCTTTGTTATCACACCCTTATCACTTGCATGGAGTGCAAAAATCTTTTCCCACTTGGTTGGATTTCTTTTGTTTTCTCTGTTGCCTCTTTTGCTATACAGAAGCTTTTTAGTTTGATGTAGTCCCAGCTGTTTATATTCTCCTTCATTTTTTTATATGCTATAGATGTATCCAGAAATGAATTTCTGGTTTGTAACTCATGGAGGGTTTTGCCCACGTTTCCCTCTATATATATTATGATTTCCAGTCCTACATCCAAGTCTTTTATCAATTTTGAGTTGATTTTAGTACATGGTGTGAGGGAGTTGTCTTGGTCCATTTTTTTTGCATGTTTTGGACAAGTTTTTCCAGTTTTCCCATTTATTGGAAAGGTTTTATTGAAGAGGTTGTCCTTGTTCCAGTGTAAGTTTTTCACTGCTTTGTTGAAGATTAGCTGACTATATATGTATGGTTTTATTTCAAAGAATGTCATTGGGATTTTTATCAGGATTGCTTGAATCAGTGTATTGCTTTTGGTAGGATGGCCATTTTGATGAGATTAATTCTTCCAATCCATGAGCAGGGAATGTCTATCCATTTCCTTATGTCTTATTCTATCTCTTTTAGCAGCGTTTCTTCGTATAGTTCTTTCACATGTTTTGTTCGGTTTATTTCCAGTATTTAAATTGTTTTTGGTGCGATGGTAAAAGGGATGGTTTTTCTTCTTCTATTTGGCCTTTTGCATATTGGAAAGCTACCGACTTCTGTGTGCTGATTTTGTATCCAGATACCTTACTGAACCGGTTTATTATATCAAGTAGTTTTTCTGGAAATTTTTTGGGTACTCTATATAGAGAATCATGTCGTCTGCATATAATGATAGCTGCAGTTCCTCTTTTCCTATTTGTATTCCTTTTATGTCTTTCTCTTGCCTGATTGCCTTAGCTAAAACTTCCAGTACATTGTTAAAATGTAGTGGGGAGAGTGGGCATCCTTGTCCTGTTCAATATCTTAATTGGAATGAATTTAGTTTTTCTCTATTTTGGATGATGTTTGTCATAGGCTTGTCATAGATGGCTTTTACTATGTTGAGGTATGTTCCTTTAATTCCAATTTTTCAAGGGCATTTAACATGAATGGATGCTGGACTATGTTGAATGCTTTTTCTGCATCTATTTACATGATCATGTGGCTTTTGTTTTTCTCTTTGTTGATGTGATGTATTATGTTAATTGATTTCCAGATGTTGAACCATCCTTGTGCCCCTGTAATAAATCCCACTTGGTCATGATGAATAATACTTTTTATGCATTATTGGATTCGATTTGCCAGGATTTTGTTTAAAATTTTTGCATCTGTGTTCATTAGGGAAACTGGTCTATAGTTTTCTTTCTTGGTGATTTCCTTATTTGATTTTGGTATGAGTGTGATTTTGCTTCATAGAATGTATTTGGCAGTTTTCCTTCTTTCTCAATTTTTTAAAAGTTTTAGTAGTGTAGGCATTATTTTAGCTTTGAATGTCTGGTAGAATTCATTATAAAACCATCTGGTCCTGGGCTCTTTTTCTTAGGTAGAGTTTTGATGACTGCTTCTATTTTGCTGCTTGTAATTGGTTTATTTAAGTTCTCTATATCTTTTTTGTTCAATTTTGGATAGTTGTATCTTTCTAAGCATGTGTTCATCTCATTCAGATTGTTGTTTTTATTGCCATATAGTTCATAATAATCTCTTATTATGTTTTGAATTTCTTTTGAGTCTGTTGTACTTTCTCCTCTCTCATTTGTGATCCTGTTTATTGGAATTTTTTCTCTTCTTTCCTTTGTGAGCTTTGCAAGGTGTTTATCCATTTTATTTATCTTTTTAAAGAACCAGGTTTTGGTTTTGTTGGTCTTCTAGATAGTCTTTTTGACTTCTAGGTTATTTATTTCTTCTTTCTTTTATTCTTCTTTATTTTTATTATCTCTTTGTCTTCTGTTTGGGGATTTTTGTGGCTCTTTTTCTAATTTTTTGATTTGGGAGATTAGGTTATTTCTTTGGTTAGTTTCTTGCTTTTTGAAACGAGGCTGTATTGCTATGAACTTTCCACTTAGGTATGTTTTTTGCTGTGTCCCAGACATTTTGGAATGTTGTGTCTTCTTTGTCGTTTGTTTTGAATTAGTTTTAATTCTTTAATTTCTTCAATTACCCTTTCTTCATTTAGTAGCATGTTGTTCTGTCTCCAGGTATTCGATGCTCTTCTTACTTTCTTTTCATTGTTGATTTCTATTTGATTCCTTTATGATTTGAGAAGAAAGTTGGATTTATTTTAATCTTTGTGTACTTATTCAAGTTTGCCTTGTGGCCTAGTATGTGGTCAATATTAGAGAATGATCCATGTGCATTTGAGAAGAAGGTGTATTCTTTTCCTTGTGGATATAGCATACTGTAGATATCTATTAAATCCATTTGTCTACATCTTCTTTTAAGGCTTTTGTGTCCTTGTGTAGCTTTTGTTGTTGTTGTTATTTTGTTGTTGTTGTTTTTTTTTCTTTTTTTTTTGATCTGTCCTTTATGGAGAGTGGGGTGTTAAAGACTCCTACTAAATATATTTTTCACCAATATTTGTTTTCAGTTCTCTTAGTAGTTGTCATATGAATCTTAGTGCACCCTCATTTGGTGAGTATATGTTGAGAATTGTTACGTCTTTTTGCTGGGTTGACACTTTTACCTTTAGGTAGTGACCTTCTTTATCCTTTGTCACTTTTTTTATCTTGAAATCTGCTTTGTCTGCTATAAGAATGGCTACCCCTGCCTTTTGGGGGGGGGGGTCATTTGTTTGTAGAATTGTTTTTCCATCCTTTTACATTTAATCTATGCTTATCTTTTGGGATCAGAAGTATTTCTTGGAGGCAGCAGAATGTTGGGTTTTGTCTTTTAATACAGTCTGCAACTGTGTGTCTTTTAACTGATGGGTTTACCCCATTGACATTTAGAGTTATTATTGATATTTGAGGTTCTAACATTTGGGTTCCTGGTGGTCATTTGGGGTTCTGTTTTAGTTTCTTATTTTATTTATTTATTTGCACTTTTTACTCTTCTGTGGCTTTAGGTTTTATAACTTCTTGCAGGAGTAGTTTGGTGTTTTTGCTTCCTGTATGCCTATTTTCATTTCTTTCTTCAGATTTGGGAAATTCTCCTTCATTATTTCATTGAAAAGGCTTTTGGATCCTATGTCTTTATCTTCTCCTTCTGAGATTCCAGTTACTCTTATATTTGTTTTCTTTAGGGATCTGACAGATCTGGGATTTTTTCTTCTGTCTTCTTACTTTTTTTTCTCTCTTTTTCTTCATCCTCTCTACTTCTGTGTCCTCTAGTGTACCTATTTGTTCTTCTTTTTCTTCTAATCTGCTTTCCTGGCCTTTCCCTCCATTTTTTGAGCTTTTCTATTGCTCCTCTTATAAGCTGTATTTCATTCAGCTTCTTATTTAGGGTTTCCATCATATTCTTCTGTTCATCAATGATATTGCTCATTTTGGTGTATTCGTTTTTTTAATATTTTTCTACTTCTCTTAGCTCATTGAATGTTTCTGACCTCTTGCTTTCCCTTTTTTCCCCCCATCTTCCTCTGCCTCTTTTAATGCTTTAAACAAGTAGCTTCTGAATGCTATGACACACATAGCATTTCTTCCATGTCCTCCATGCTGGATTCTGTAGATTGTTTATCCTTTGGTGGTGAGTTATTCTTTTTAGGGCTTGCTTGAGTATTTGTATTCTTCCTCCTTCCTGTGTTTTCCCTTTGGACTTACTCTACGTATTGATTCACTGCTGTTCTAGAATTAGGTGGCATGAAACTGACCAAGTTGTAGTTATTTCTGCCTTTGTGCTTTTGCTTCTGTGGTGGATATATCTTGTTTCTGTTAGTTATTTTAGGGAACAAGTTCCTTTAGTCAGTGGATGTAGTGCATATATGTGGTTTCTATTTTATTGTCTGTCTGCTTTTTTGTTGTTTCTCCTCTTTTGGATTGATGGTTTTTTGTTTTTGTTTTTGGTTTTTTTTTTTTTTTTTTTTTTTTTTTTTTTTTTTTTTTTTTTTTTTTTTTTTTTTTTTTTTTTTTTTTTTTTTTTTTTTTTTTTTTTTTTTTTTTTTTTTTTTTTTTTTTTTTTTTTTTGAGACTAGGTCTCGCTATTTTTGCCTGTGGAACCGCAGGCTCTTGTTGCCCGGGGTACCACCAATTCAAGCAATCCCCAGCCTCAGCTTCCCAGGTAGCTGGGATTACAGGCGTGCACAGCCACGCCCAGCTATTTTTTTGGAACTAGGTCTCACTACGGGCCCCAGGCAGGACTCGAACCGTGATCCCTAGCCCCGGCCACTTCATAGGCTGAAGCTTACTGGCACAAGCCACCATGCCCGGCTTGGATTGATGGGTTTTAATGTTTCTCAGTGCCCCTCTGGTAAGTGTGATAGGGTGTGCTACCCCTCCCCCCATTGTCTCCTGTTTAAGATAGTAGATTTCAAGGACAGATGCTAAAATGTGAGAATGACCTTAGTTGGAATTTCCCTTCAGGGAGATGCAAGGGGAGAAAGAAGTGAAATGGTCAATGTGAAACAGGTTTCCTGGAAGGTGGGAAATCAGGATATATAAAGGGTGCAGAAACAAAGAAGGATTCGAATTCTGATCGGAGACAATATGGAGATCAGATAGAGAGAGAGATTCAATGGAGGAGAGATGGGAATTGGCCATCTTGTAAAGATGTGAGCCATGTGAGCTTAGCTCACTGGGGACCTGCAGCCCTTGACTGGCCTGGGCTGGGAGCATGTGTGCTAAATGAGGTTAAGAAGTTTGCAGATTTGAACTCTGTGTTGGAGTTTGTTTTGTGAGTTTAACTTGTGTTTGAAGAGGCTGTGCTCAAGTCAGGGCTGAAAAGAAAGTGAACTTTGCTGGTCTGGCACCATGGAGTTCCTGTTACCTGGAAGACAAGGAGAAGGCAGCATGGAAGACAAGGAGAAACAAGGCAAGGGAGCAGCCAAAAGAACATGTTTTTAAGCGTCTGGAGATGAACTCTGACTGGACATTGGTGAGATGATCAGGACTGAGAGACTGAGGATTTCTGGGCAATCTGGGAAAGGACTTTAGACAATGCTGAGAAAGGTTTTGGACAATGTTAAAGTAATTGGAGTTTTCCTTACATATTTGTTTTTGTAGTTATTAGGATAATTAAAAAATCACTTTGTAAGAAATAAATTAGTCTGCACTGATAGTCTTGCATTG
>PVHY01029428.1:0-14293 GCA_004024945.1 Uropsilus gracilis | reverse complement strand
GAGGTGGGGGAGTGGGGGGTGGGGGGGTGTAGTGGATGTGGGGGGGTGATATTGGGGTAGGAGACAACCCACTCAGGGAGGGCACAGAGGGAAGACGCTGTCTGCCTTTGAGCTGGTTTGGGAGTCATCGGGAGGGGGGGCGGGCAGCCCTCTGCCACCCTCGTCTGGCCGAGCACTGGAGACACTATCCAGAGCTCTGACCTGGCCTTGCTGGGCTGCCCAGAGGCATTCTTCGTGCCTCCTGCCCAGCTTCTCCTAAACTGTTGGGCTAATTAGTAACTTGGGGTGGGAGTGGGGGCAGGGAACAGCCTGAAATACATTAGAGGCATTTCTGTGGTTAATCCTGGCCGTGCTTGCAGGCTGTTTACCTTCTGCCCAGGGATTAGGAACCTGTTTGAGTTAGAAGGGCAGAAAGAGGCCAGGGCTTGGCTCTGCCCCCCACCTGCTTTTAGGAGCTGCTTTTAGGGGGGCACTGAGCCAGCAAGGAAAAAAAAGTGCGAGAAACCTGTCTCCAATCTATCTCCCTTATTGATCTCCCTGCGTCCAGCTGCTGGCCTGCTTTTGAATCTTGATCCGCTGGCTCCTGCTTCACCGCTCAGCTCACACTGCCCTTGTTGTCAAATATCAACTTGGCCCCAGGAGGTGGGGGGGGAAGGAAGGGCTGGGCGCTGCATCGCACTGGTATGGGTGAGCAGAGTGTCGTTTGCGCTCTTGAGGGAGGGGGGCGCCCTCCACTCTGGAAGGAAGAGGGTAAGCTAGACTCTAGGAAGAACTTACTTTGCCTAGCAGAAACTACTAGCTTCTTTTTCCGAGTTTTATGATGGTAAGCGAATATTTTCTTGAGAGCGACATTGCTTAGAGGTTTTCAAAGGGAATTGCTGGGAATGAAAGGACTGTTTCCTCAGGTGTCCTGTTGGTGGGGACATTGTCACTTGTTGTTCCTGCATAAGGACTTCCTGAAAGCCACACACACACACACACACACACACACACACACACACACACACACACACACATTGGTATAACCTTTTAAAACTAAACTGATAAGCACCCGTAGACACAGAAAGTAGCTCTAAGGAGCCTCTGGGGACAAGGATCTGTGGCAAGTGCAGCCTCCCAAAAGAACAAGCCAGGATACTTTTCAAAGAGAGGGGCCCAGGGCACCATCCTCATCGCCACATTTGCTCTAGTGTGAACCCAACACCTGTGATGGTGACTGTGTAGACCCACCCAGCACCACCCCACGGGGGAATGGGAGACATAAACTTCCCTTGGGACTCAGGACTGGAAGAATTAGTAGCATGTATTTATACTAGATTGTGAGAGACACAGGAAAAAAGGACCTGGTGATCAGAAAATTCCCCAAAACTCAGTGTGTCAACCTCTGGATCTAGGATTTGTTTGATAAACAGATTTTCTCCTGGGAAAACTCACATAGCATGATCCCTCTTCTAGAGCTTGAGGTGATTCCATGCTGGTGTGCTGGGGGAGCTTGGCATAGGTCTTCTTGGGACACAGTCCTGCCTCCTGGTGGGGCATCTCTCTGATAGCCTGTCTGTTCCTCTCAAGCCCTGCAGAGCTGGGCTCAGAAATTCACAGAAGGAATAGAAACATTGTGGGCAGAGGAAGAGAGTGAAAAGCAAGGCAAGTCTGGTAACATTCATTGACAGCTATGCTTCCATGTGGCTCTGGGTGGAGAGAATTCAGGCATTCCAGGGCAAAGGGCACAGGGCATGGGGTAAAAGCTGGCCCAGTGTGTGTTCATCGGGATCTAGGCTACACACCCTTGGGATAGGGAGGACCAAAGGGCCAGGCATGCAGGCAAATCTGGGTCTGAGAGGTCATGTGTGTGTGTGTAGGGGGAGTTAGGGAGAGACAAGAGAAAGAGAAATGGTGAAAAGGAGAAGAGAAGGAGAAAAAATGAAAATGTTGGCACTGAAATAGATAAAGAGAGGGAGCTAGCAGAGAGCCACACAAAGAGAGGCTGGGAAACACTGCTGAGCCCCGGAGCAGTAGCGGCAGTGGGAGGTGATAAGGGAGAGCCTGGGGAGGATCAACAACCAAAACAATTGGCCAGGCTCCTGTCTGGGAAAGTGGGCAGGAAGGCAGGGAGGCGATGGGGCTGCAGAGAAAGCCGCTGCTTGCTGGACAAGATGAAGGGTGGTGATGGAACCTGCTTTTTGAAACTCCCAAGCCAACAGCGTTCTCCCGCTGCCCTTCTCCCTGAGCCCAGGGCTGAGATTGACGGGACTGCAGCTTCTCTGGGTCCTGGGTGGATTTGAATAATTAAGTCATCTGGATTCTTATGATTTACCATTTTCAATGATAAATAGACAGCGCCCAAGCCAGCCAGTTGGCAAAACTCTGGCTGCTAGTTATAATTTGTCAAGCTGCCAGCAGATTCATGTTTTATGCTAATGGAGAGAGACTCATTGACTAGGGGGAGGCAGTGACCGGGTCAGCTCTTTCCTCCGGCACCCCAGAGGTCGAGAGGTCGGGGGAGAAAGGCTGAGGCTGGTATGGATTTTCTTTAAGGGTCAGTGTAATTTTATAATAATTCAGAGTGTACATATACACACACTTGCATACACAGAGGGTCATATATGCAGAGATATGTTCAGAGCTGCATGCACACCCCCCCACATATGTGCACCTGCTCCTGGACCCAAAGCACACAAGCCTGGTGCAGGAACACTTGTCCACTGCCTTCAGCTTGCTTGCACATGCAGACCCTTGCTGTTACCTTCAGGCACATGATTCCACTAAGGAAAACCCACAAATCTACTTAGAAACCTAAAGAAACATATCACACACACATGCACACACACACACACACACACACACACACACACCCCCATGGAGCAACGCACATCTCAGAGACAGGAGGACCTTTGGAGGGCCCCTTGGCTGACCACCCCAAAGCCTTTATTTCAGGGGTTTCCCTTCTTCTGGTTACAGTGCACACCTCTTGGTTCCATTCTAGTATTTTTCCATTGGGGGGAAACAAATGAGGTCAGGGAAATCCCGTTTTTGATCCACTGGGTCTGGGTAGCTGGTGCTGAGAAAACACAGCAAACAGAAGGCGGCAATCAAAATCGGCTCAGTCAAAACAAAATCTTTTCCATCAATTTATTTATTAGTGATTTGTTCACAAGCATTGGCACCTCAAAGTGGCGTGAACTGCATTTGACAGTCACAGACTGGGGTAGAAACACAGAGATGCCTTGCACATAGCAGATACTAAAGAGGAAGTAGGTTCATTAGGAAGAGCTGAAGCTACTGATTTCTAGACAGAATTGTTTGTTTCTGTTCTATTTCACCACCTCAACACAGATTTACATCTTTACTCACAGAGAAGAGTTTGGGTGAAGCCTGGACCTTTGGTATAAGAGGAAATGCTAATTTTATACCAATTGAAGCAATCTGGTCTCAATTTTGACCCTCAAATGCCCTCATGATGGATCAATGAGAAAGGAAAGACTGAGGAAGGAGCATCTGCCCTTTCTCCTACCCAGAAGAGAATGTGAACTTGCTCTGAGCAGCTTTTGGCCAGGCTGGAAACTGTAGTTCATCAACCATCAGCAGCCTTAAGATCTTGGTGGGGGCATGGAGAAGGGCTAGGGCCATGGGGACAAACATTATATTTCCCTGACCCTCACCCCACTCTCAAATGAGGGAGAAAAACACAACAGCAAGCTGAATAGGGCAGAGGCCCTGGCAGCCAGGAAAGCCTGGAGGCAGAGGCTGCTTCCAGAGACAGACTCTAGGATGCAGCTGAAGCAGCCGGTTCAGCTGCCTGCTGAGATTCCGGGTCCTACGAAGTGCACGGCACCCGGTTCCCTCCTTCTCTGAAGGACCAGACTGGGCAAGCCGGCTGCTCTGGGCAGGGCGTCTGTTCCCTCTACTGAGGCCTGGAGTGACTGACCCCCTTTCTTTGCTGAGCAGATGTGAATGGCAGTGGGCCTGGCTACACTAATATCCCAAGTGTCAGGGGCATTGCCGGGAGAGAGGGTTCAGAAGCAGAATTGACAACCTCTACATGCAAAGGAGAGCGAGAATCTCTAAGTGAACTGGAACAGGGAAACTGACTTGGCTTATTCAGCAGCTTGAGGCTGATGTGGCACCCCTGACCTCGCCCCCCAGTGCAGTAAGGTCAACTCCTATAGGCCCTGGAAGAGCAAAAGGCTGGGGGCAAGGATTCAACTCTCATGGCAGGGATAGCTAGGCTGTGGCCTTCTGATGGGTGATGGCCAAGGATTTTCTGGGATTAGCCATGGGGAATAATGGCAATAATCATGACTGATATAAAAAAGAAATTGATTCATCCTGCACCTGAATAACCTATTCCCTAACCTGTCCCCCATCTTCCAAATCCCATTATTAGGGTCCACAGACTGACCTCCTGAGGACAGGCTGCACGGTGGCATGCCTAGGAGTCTCAGAGCAAAACCTCTGGATTGTAAAAATAATCTAAGAGTCGCAGTTTAGAGTAGCTGAAGAGAGAAAGAAAACAGAAGAAAAGGAAAAAGAGGATAAGTCGGAGAGAGAAGGAACAAGAAAAATGGACGAAGGGAAGCAGATCAGGCACAGAGAGGAGCTGAGTCCCTTGCAAGGGACTCATAGGGGTGGCTGTGGACCTGCTTTCCAGCTGGTGGTGCAAGGGCCTAGAAGACCTCCCCCACCCTTTTGGAAAAAAAAGGGCTCATCTAATTGGTTTTAAGGCAAAAAATGCAGCTCTTTCTTTCCATCAAGGAAGAAAAGAAAGATGCTCTCGCCAAAGTGGGCCGGGCAGATACTGCTACACCATTCTCTCCCCTGCGCTTATTCAGAAGCGCTGACCAAAATTATAGCCAAAGCCTTCCATGCAAAAGGTTCATTGGTATTTGACCAAGTGTGGCCCAAGTTCAGAACCAGAAGAGCAAAACCACCCTGTCTCCAGACAGCCTCTGGCAGAAATGCGGGATCAGAGGGCTTTCTTCTCAGAAGTGGGCACTGAGCCAGGGAGCAGGCCCACCAGCACAGGGTCCCCAGCTACCCTGTCTAAACCTCCTCTCCTGTGTCCTGCACTGTACCTGGTATCTGGGTCAGGTTTTATTTTTATTATTGCACTCACACTGGTTTACAGAATTGTACATGGTTCCTCTAAATTATCTCCTTGTGTTCGTTACCACACACACCTAGCACCAGCTCACCCCCATCTCTTTACCAGACACCACATACACTGGGATCCCTCCCCCCTTTGTTCCTACCCTGCTCTTCCCTTTTAGCAGCCTCATTTCTGCAGACACAGTTTGGGGCTTTGTTTTGGTTTTATACTGTTGGGTGAGATCTCCACTCAGGGCCCAGCCCAAATCCAGGGCTGGGCAGTCAGCTGAATAGAGAAGCCCCAGGTACCTGGGCCAGACCCTGGGGATGGAGAGTTGTTATAGTGGGTCGAGCATCCTTGGGTCACTAGCAAGCCGGCCCTACACCTCTTCCCACTCTGTGCTACTCCAAATCAGGACTCCCTTTCTATGAACAGGGCTGTGCCTCCCCCCTTTTAAATCACTTTCATTTCTCAGTTTCCTTCCTTCTTTTGCTTTCTTTCTGCCTCATCATCAGTGTTTTCACTCTATATTGTCCCTTTCGTCCCTCCCTCCTCCGTTTCCCTACCTTCCTTTCGCTTTTCCATTTCTTCCTTGCCTTTACTCTCTAGGTTTCTCCTTTCACGTATTTGCTTTCTCTTTTCTTCTTTTTGTTTCTCTTTCCTTTTTGCTCTTTGATTTCCCTGATAAAACAGACTAGTCCTGCCTTTTCATCCTGTCTTTCACCCATATTCCTTTCATGTTCATCTCCCCCCACCCCACCTTCCCAGAGCCCCTCCTTCTGCCCCCAGCATCAGTACTTTCTCAGATCTTTTCTTCCCTCCTCACTCTTTTCTCTTTGCTGTTCTCAAAATTTCCAGTCTTTTGTGCTGTTTCCTTCTTTCTCTCCTCCTTTGTTTCTAAATCCTCTGTGCAACAGGCATAGGGCATAAGAATGTTCCCTCCCCAAGTCAGGGTTTCTGTCCAGTGTCAGCCCTGCTATTCTTCATGCCATTCTTTCTCAAGTTCCCTCAATTTGGGGTTCAATCTCAAGGGCCCAGGAATGGGGCTTTTCCCCCTAGTTGAGAAGTCAGGGCTGGGTCCACAGCACCCCATTACAGCCTTAGGGGAGCCTCGCCAAACTGTTGTCACTCCGTCAATCCTAGTAAAAAGAGAAAGAGGACGAGAAGGACTAGAAGGGAAGTGAAAGAGACAACCCACAGATTGTGGCAGCGGCAAAAAGAGCGGGATTCGCCAAAACTCAGAACCCGAGTCTTCCTCAGAGCCTGGGAAGCCCTCAGATAAAGCCCCAGCGGACTCCCGCATTAACTGTGGTAACCAACTCCTTCGGGGTGAAGAGGTGTGCAGGGGCTACAGGGTGGAGGAAAGAAAGGGGCTTATGTTTATCTTGAACATCGGTCACCGGCACATCTGCTCCTGGACGCGTCTCCCTCAAAGACCCAGCTTTGGAGACCACGGGGTAGGCAGCGCTGGCCCAGACCCTCTAAACCCCTTAGCTAGGCGGGCCCAGCTCCCGGACTCCGCTACGAGCGAGTGCCGGGGCCGCCGGCGGACTGCGGGGCAGAACAACCTCGGGCGTAGGGAAGACGCAGGCCTCAGGGATGTCGCCTCTGCAGCCCGCGCGGGGTCCAGCGCCTTCTGAAAGTGCGGCTCTGCTAGGCGGCCACAGACGCCACGGGCTCCACGTGGAATTTTCTTTCCCGGGATGCACAGCCCTTTCCGGCCCCTTCCTTCCAAGAAGCGGGGCTCGAGGTCCGGCCGGAAAGCCTCGGGCGCGGCGTTGGCTCGCGCCGGCCGGGGCTCCACTCCCGCAGACGCCTCGGGGCTGGAGAGCTCCCCGCGACCCGGCCGGTGCACCTGCCGCACCCCGCCCACGCAGTCTCCCTGGCCACCCGCAAGCCCGCCCAGCACCCTCCCAGGCTGCCGGCTCTCCCCACTCTCCGGCCGGGGCCCCCAGGTTCAGCCGCGCCCTCTGAACCCGCCTTCTTGCCCTTGACTCCCACTTGATGAGCCTTTTCCTGCGCTTCCTCCTGGGGCAGTTCCAGCTCGGGGACCGCACAGACGCTCTTTTCCTTGCCCCTCTTTGCGCGCGGGACAAAGTAGGAAGAAGACTGGGCAGGGGGCGGGCACTCCCTCGACTCCATGGTGGGGAAGTGGGTTCGAGTCAAATAGGATTTATAAGAAGCTATTTGGGAGCGGTTCCCGCTCGCGGCACACGTCCCCGGGCGGCAGGGGCGAAGGCTGCGCCAGGCGGAGGCTCTGGGTACACGCCCCCCCCCTCCCCCAGCCCTGGCACGACCCGAAACTGCTCTTTGGGCTAGAACTTCCGTGGCTTCCCGCCGAATGCCCTCTGGGGATCTCCAAGCGCCTCTTAAGGGCTTGCAGGGGGAGCGGGTTCGAACCGGCCGGGTTTTCCCGACGCCGGCAGTCAGTCCTGATTGGGAAGCGTGCGAACACATCCTTCCTCCCCCCTAGGAAGAAGAGGCTCCTCCCTCTCACTTTAAACCTCCAACTCCAACTCGCCCTCATCTCCGTCTTCCTTCAAAAACTTTCCTGAAGTTCCCCCAAGTTGCTTTTGGGGAAAACAGCAATCACCTCAAACTCTTTGGGTCTCCGGGCACATACATTTCCCTGTTCTCCAGTTTCAAGGCAACCCCTTCCCCTCTGCCAGCTGCCACCGCAGCCCCCACACTGGGGGCGAAGCTGCTCTGGCGCCGCGCGACTGACACTCGCCCCAACTCAGCCCCAGCTCCCCCGGGGTGGGCCGCTTAAAATTTGCCCGCGGGGGCGACAGGGTGGAGTAAGAAGAGACAGCGGCTGAGAGGGACCCGGAGAGACTGTGCTCAGGCTAAAGCCGCACCCATCCCAGGCACAACTCACCTGCTCCGGAAGGAGGCCTCTCGATTTTCAGGCACCCAAAAGTTTGCCAGACGGTCCCAGCAGGCGCGCCGACAGCCTTGGGGTGGGGGTCGGGCGCCCCGAGGGCGCAGGCGCCTGATCCAGAGCAAGCCCAGGGGAAGCAGGACTCGGGAGGGAGCACCTTCCGCAAAGTGGGGACTGAAGCAGAGATCCGGGGAGGAGACATTAAAGCTCCTGGGGCGAGGGGGCCAGGCCGCTAGTCCCGCCTGGGGCGGAGTGGGCGCCTCAGAGGGAGTGGCCAGAGGGGTCGCGGGGGCCAGCCAGGCCGGGAACTGGAAGGAGAGCTCTGCGCCCCTGGCGACGCGTCTCGTTTCCTCCGGTTTGTGCCCTCCCCGGTGTGCCCCAGCCCACAACACGCCCTCATCCTGGGGAGGCACTCAGGGACCCGACAATGCGGGAAGGAAGGGGGGGCACAGAGACCCTCTCCGAGCCCCTCCCCTTTTCCCTGCCCAGAGCCCAGGGACAGAGGATTGCAACTAGAAATTCGATCGATTGGTACGAGGGACCACGTGGTCCCAGGCTGGCCAATGACCAGGCCGCCCGGGATGAGCTAATAATGGAAGCAATTTGTAACTTTCAGTGGCTTTCCTGGCCGGGGTACTGGAGGGAGGGTAGCGGGCGGAGGTGGGGAGATGGGTACCCCCAGTCCAGTCCTTCCACCCACTTCACTCATGCAGCGGTCCTCGAAGCCTCAATTTCTCCTTTCCCCCTATACTCAGGCAGTCACTAGGACCCGCGCCCACTTCTGTCGGTCAGCCGCGCTCCAGAGAAAGGTAAGCAAGTGTTCCGCCTCTCAAAGCCCCTCCCCCACCCTTCTTGGCACCCACAAACAACAACCTCCTTCCTGTCCCATTAGTCAATTTAAATCCAATTTTTTTTCAGTTGAAAGGAAATTTTTTCCTTTATTCTGTATTAATCCATTTTAGATTTAGAGAATGATTAGTTTCAGATTAATATACTTAACTTTTTGGATAAAATTTTTATTCCATATAGAGAAAGTAGCATTCTACTTATGGTAAGTTTACTTTGGAGGTGAGTTACACCTTATGTTTTTGCAGGTTTCACTTCTTTAATAATGTCAGATTCACCCTTTCCCCTAAACTATCTTTCAATTTCAATAATTACAAATAATCACTTAATAGAGTGAGAGTTTTCTTCCTTTTTCTCTTCCCTACTAATTTCTAGCTGTTTCTGTACCTCCACCATTTTTTCTTCTTGTGTGGAGGTTTAGTTTTGCGTTGATCTCTCTTTTTGCTTTGTAAATGAATTTATTGTTTGGGAAACTCTATGGGGGTGTGAGCAAGATCTCTTTTGATTAATTTCTACCTCTGGAACAATTTATCTGCTTTATGTATGCATTATCTTTATTTTTGTTTATTGTGCCTCTACCTTGTGTATTTTAACTTTTTTTGTATTTTAAATACATATTTTGTATTTTAAATACAACTCTTTAAATACCTGGCTTCTTATTTAATCTTGTGTGTGTTAAATCATTTAAAAACTTGTTTTTTAATGTCTCCATTTTGTACATTTCCTACCTGTTCCCAACTCCTTTTGCATTTCTGCCTCCTCTATCTTAGAGCCCCTAGCACCTACTGCCACAATTCCCAGCTTCACGTTTTTTGAGTCACCTTCCCATCCAGGAGAGGGACATGCTCTTAGAGTGAGACTGCACTTGAGGTTCTAATTCTGGGAACCTCTCCAGTCCATCCCACCAAGCCAGCAAAATCAGGGAGAGCAGAATTTTCTATTGGACTTTTTGTCTGAGACTAAGCTCTTTCTACATAGTTCTATTCTGGGCAATTCTTTGTTACACAAAGTTGAATTTTTAATCCTTATCATTTCATTCTCATAAATTTATGAAAAGTACAAGCAGATATTTTTTCTCCCCTAAATGTAAGCTGTTATTTTGGGATTAGCTTGTCAGGTTTCTTACCTACTGGGAGAGGATTCCCAGAAAAGATATCTATTTAGTGCCTCCTCCCTTCTAATTTTGAGTTAGGTGGAAGTGGCAGGGATTGGAAAACCCCATCTTGATCTGATTCTGGCTTTGAGTGGATACAGAGGAAGAGAGAGCTGATTTGGGAACTGGATTACTTTTGGTCAGTAGAGTTGGGTTTAGGAAAAGTTGGGGGTAAATCCTGCCCCTGGGTAAATTCTCTTTAGCATTACTCTTAGGTAAACCATCAAAATGGAGTGATATGGCTCCAGCTTATTTAGATTCATTGCAGGTACAAAGACGAATTATGAGAGTAATCTGTTTTCTGAAGATTCACCTCCCGTGACTCTGTCTGTTCCTCTGAGGGAAACAGAACCCAACTCAGCAGAAGTGAAACTGCCACTCTGCTCCCTCATCCTCCAACTCCTTCACATTGACATTCTGAGCACATTCAGCCCAGCCCCCGTCCCTGCTTTTCCCAAGTATGAATCTAAATTACTATTAATAAGGGGCCGCTCCAAGTTAATTGGCATTAAAAGAATTCATTTCAATTTGTTAATATTAAATGAACACTCTGCTCTTTAGCTCCCTTCTTTACCCTGGATTCCCAGATGAGTGATGGGAAGTGGGGCGGGGGAGTAGAATGAGGGTTTATTTCTGACTCTCCAGTTTAGACATTGTGGTGCCTACCCTGGGAGCGGAGGTGCGGCAGTGAGATCAGGGCACTGTGGGGGCCTGATTGGAGAATGTCTGACAGTTTCTTTTGGTGAAATTCATCTGGGTCGGTAAGGATTGTGGGGGTGGGGGTGGGAAGAGGGGAGCTGAGGAGCGATTTAGAGGATTAGGAGAGGAGTGAAAGGCTTAGGGAGAGAGGGAAAGGGACTGATGTGAACGGGATAGTTGGAGGGATCTGGGCCATTGGGATTAAAGCAGCTTCTTGAAGGACCTGTAATAGTGCAGAAACCTACTTAGAGGAAGAGGTGGGGTGAGGATGGGGATGAGGCACAACAGTTAAGGGCTCTGAAGCTATCTAGCTGTAGGACCTTAAGCAAACTGCTTAATTTTCTGCCTCAAGTTTCTTGACATATTCCTTATCCCTTATCCCTCTTGAAACAGGGATAACATTACCTATCTCAGGGCATTGTTTAGGATTAGACAAAATACTTGCAATATGTTTTCCACAGTACTTGACACTTAGAAACTACCAGTAGATGTTAACTTTTATTACAGCATAGTAGTTAAGAGCATGGTTCTGGAGTCTGGTTTTGAATCTCAGTCCTATCAGCTGTGTGACCTTGGGCAAGGTACTTATCAGCTCTGTATTACAATGTCCTGTCTGTGAATGGAATTACTGGTACTAGTAGCTTATAGGCTATTGCAAGCATTAAACAAGTTAATATGTGTGTAAAGTACTTAGAATAAGTAGCACTTATTCTAAGCTGAGTAGCACTGTAGAAGCATTAGTTATTAATGTTGCTTCTCTACCCTGGGAGGGCTGGAGAGAGGGGCACAGAACCTCTTAGGTTAAGTGCTCAATGAACTCTCTAGAACTGTGGTCAGTTCAGCTAACACCAACCCCATCTGATCTGAGAACTGGGGCTTGTGCCCATCAAGATAGGCTGAGACCTTGAACTTGGGAACTGGACCATCCCAGTTCCTCTCTCACCTCTACTCTGGCTCTTGGGTTAGTGGTCACCTCCAAGTTCTTGTAAGACTTCAAGCAAGATTGTTTCTTTTTCGCAGCTGTCATGAGGGGAGGGCTGTTGTGGGGGAATTACTTTCTTGATCCAGTGTCTCCTTTTGATAGAGAGTTAGTTCCCTGAGAGTGTGCTGGGGAGACTGGGTAGAACAGCAGAGACTGGCAAATACTCTTCACCTATGCACCAGCCTCTCATATCCACCTCACTACAGAGGTGGAGAAAACAGAGGTCCACAAAGATCACTTGCCAAAGTCATAAAGCTAGAAAGTTAGAACTTGCCCCCTGACCTCCCCTTCCATTGCTGCGTATTTTTTGAAGGGAGGGGTAAGGAATGTATAAAGTCAGGACAAGGATGAGCCCAGAAAAATGGGACAATGGGGAGAGGCCAAGTATGAATGTTTCAATCAGGGGAGGAAAGTAAGAATCAGGATTCAGATGGGAATGGAATGAAAATAGGAAGAAGAGGTAGGAATGTGACATTGGCAAAGAAAAGGAAGAGAGAAATTGCAAGGGTGATGGGACATGAATCAAATTTGAGATTTGCCTTGCTCACACCAGGTAAAGTTAGTTAGCATTAATTGAAGTCCTCTTGTGTGACATGTATATTCATTATCCATTTAGTGTTCACAGCAATGCTTATGAGTTATTCCTATAGCCAAGAGTCAGAGAACTTAATCCCCACTTTGGGTCACACAATTGTTAGCTAGATCTATGGTATGGCACCAAAATTCCTACCTGGATGCCTAAAAACCTGACTTCCTGCCATCCTGCACCCTCACATTTGTGATCATACCTGGTCACCAGGAACCAGTTAAAGATCAGGGTAAGATCAAGAGAGAGAGAGAGTGGCAAGTGGATAGTGGGGACATATTCTCTGTAAATCAGGGCTTCCAAGTCACATTCCTGGGACCACTTGGTAGTGGGACCTCATTTGGATTTCACATTATTTTCTGGAAGGGAAGAGGGTGGCTTGAGTATGGATTTGAACCTGGATGAAGACTGCAGGTTGCCTATTAAAGTTCCTTCTCTCTTTGTTGCATAAGGGCAGAGAACCTCCTGGCTGAACACTATTTCCCAGCTGCCCTTGCTGCCAGGTATGACTTGAGGGGAATGTGAGCCTAAAGATGTGGGGTCAGTTCTCCTTTGTGTTCTTCTTTGCATGAGCTGGACCAGATGTAGATGAGCCTGAATTTTACAGCAATCGACCATCGAGGAGAACTCCCCAGAGAAGACAAAGCAACAATATCAAAGGACCCCAAGACCTGGACCCACCCAGGTGATGCAGAGGCACTGCTACCTTACAGACTGTTAATTGAGAAATAAACTTATTTTCTATATGTGATTGTGTTTGGGAACCCTTTTGTTATAGAAGTTTCACCATTATCCTTCCTAGTATCTTTTCTCACACCAGATTTGTCACATCAAACCCACTAGCACAATTATATCACCATGAAATAATTATGGTAGCATTTGTTCAATGTCAGAGACTATGCTAAAGGCTCTTAAGTATATCATTGAACATAATCCTCATGCCAATCCTCTGAGATGGCTGTGTCACCATCATTCCAATTGACAGGTGAGGAAACTGAAGCTCAAAGGAGATGGGTGATGTGCCAGTGGATGTAGAGTAAGTGGTGGAGCTGGGATTCAAACCCATAGAGTATGCAGAACTTGAACACTTTACCACAGGGCAAAGTTCATCCTGAGGACGGAGCCTGGAGGCACTTGGGAGATCATCCTATACTTGGTTGTGTCCCTTCAGAGTCTCCAAGGAGACTCCACAGGAGTCTTCACTCTGGACATGTCCCATCTCCACTTCTACTCAAGAAGCTCTATCAGATGTGTAAGATAGTCTTCAGATAAAGTTTTACTTGAAGAAAGGAGCCCAGTTAAAAGTTCTGAGTGATTCACTACACATGAGACTCAGAGGAGAAGTGACTTACTTTCCTTTCTGAACCCCCTTCTCCCATCCTTAAGACTTAATAAATTTACTTTTAATTTTGTTTTCCTGTCACTTTTCTAAATCCCAGGAGTTCTCTTACCACCATGTCAGTTGCCTCTGTAAGCCTCAAGGACAAAAATAAACAGGCAGAAGGCAACCTGTGTCTCCTCCCATAATGCTTTTGAATAGCAATACCATTTTACCTTAACTTCCCCAGTGCCCCTCTTAGTGAATAGCTGCCTTGGCCATCCACCTCCTCTGGGCCTCATCACCCAGATGGTCAAACACACAGAGGGAAAAGAGAGCTGGGGCCAGAACCCAGGTAGGCCAAGCTCCTCGACTCCCTCTAGTTTTCACGAATTTATATCTCCCTCCTTCCCCAAACCCCTTTCTAGTAGCCCACCAGGGAGAAGGGGGAAAACCTCATAAATTTCCCCTATTTATACAAAAAGACAGAATGTTTCTTGTGCCAGAAAAAACACAGAGAGGGAGCTGTCAGGGGAGAAGGGACCCAGCCCCATACCTCCTGGGGCCAATTTATCTTATGTGTTGTGGGGCGACCACACCACACCACGGCCTGTATGACTCACAGGCTTTGGCTGGGTGGGGGAGGAGCATGGACAGACAGCGCCTGGCCTTTGTTTCTGAGCCCAGCCTTCCCGCTGCATTTCAACTGCCCCTTCCCCTTCTCTCTCAGAAAAAAAAAAAA
>PVHY01029427.1:0-14280 GCA_004024945.1 Uropsilus gracilis | reverse complement strand
AGCCCGCCGCCGGGCCTGGACGCCCTGGACAGAGGACGGAGGCGGCTCCTCACTGCACCAACTACGGGCTCGCGCCGGCTGGGCAAGCGGCGGCCCCTCCCACCCGTACCCCACCCCCGCGTCTTTCTAGCGATCCCGCCCCGGGGCCGGCCCCGGGTCCCAGTCGGTGCAGCGCGGCGCTGGCGAACGGAGCTCCAGCTTGCGACTGCAGTCACCGAGCGACGTCGCGACCACCGCCCTCACCGGACACTTCGGTCTTCCTAGAGCAGGCTTCCTCTCCTTCCCTGCACCTCCCCCCCCCCTTTACCCCTGCCCCTTCCTTCTATTCCCTCCCCTTCTCTTACTCTCTGATATCGTCCTCCCTCCTCGACCGCTCCTCACCCGCACTAGAAACCTCCCGCCCAGCTGCGCGCTCCCAGGCGGCGCTTGGGCTCCTCGTCCTCCCAGCGCCTCCCGCGTCGCGTTGATCCCTCTCCAGCTCCTGCACGGTCTCTTTGTGCCCTGCTCCCCGGCGCCCATACCGAACCCGTAGCGAGCCAGCAGCCGTCTGGTCATGTCAGGATGGAGATCCGGCAGCACGAGTGGCTCTCGGCCTCCCCGCATGAGGGCTTCGAGCAGATGAGGCTCAAAAGCCGCCCCAAGGAGCCCTCTCCCAATCTGACCCGAGTGGGCGCGAACTTCTACAGCAGCGTCAAGCAGCAGGACTACAGCGCCAGCGTCTGGCTCCGAAGGAAAGACAAGCTGGAGCACGTAAGGGCAGCTAGCTCTCTAAGGCCTCCCTCGGTCCCTCACCTGCCGCACTCACACCCACCTCTCTCTGGTGATTGTCCGAGTGCGCACTGGGCGTTAGGGCCAGAAGCGGGGGCGTGTGTGTGTGTGGGGGGGGAGTGGCCCAACTTGGGGAACAAGAGTCTCCGCGTCTACTTTGAGATCTGGAGTGTCAGCTCCTACTTATTTTTGTAAATGTCGAGGTTGGGGGCGTGGGTGTGGCGTTCCTTCCAGGCACTGCTTGGCCCCAGTTACACCTCAGACTCCTGATGGGCTTACCGCTGTATTGTTTTTTTTCAGTATGATCCTGGGGTGCCTGTGACGGTTAACCTAAAAGTGAAACTGCCACAAGCATATCCCCTAAGAACCCCATCTTATCGGGTTGAGATTTAGAAGGGGGCATTTGCTTAAGTCTTTTGGGCTATTTTATTCTGTCCAGAAACTAATAAATTATCCACAAAGTTGTCGCCGCCAGCAACCCACTCTGGGTCCCCTCAGAAGCGGTTGGAGTTTTCTGCAGAGTGTCTGGTAGGATAAGCAGCTGGTGACCCTGTCTACTTAAGCCCAACTAGGGAGGGATTTGTGCGATGCCAGGAGAAGCGCCATAGTGGGAGCACATTGTCTGACTTCCCAGGGACCCAGGAGGAGGCTGTCTCACGATCATCTTCACTCCTGAAGAGTGAGGGTTTCATGCCACGCATTATTGGCTGTGGGGTTGAGTACCTAAGACTTGCCAACCTCGAAGGAAAAAGGCCCCTTTAAAAAAGCCTTAGTTCATCCACATTGTCAAATCTGAACTGTTGGCACCTCTTTAAACCATTTATAAAAATGAAGCTAAAAATTATTTCAGAAGTACAGCACAACTAGCTAAGGAGTGAATGCTATTCTTTAGGAACTGCATAATCCAAATTGAGTGTTAATGGAATGTGGAAGTTTCCTTGTATTTGGGTCACATCGCCAATTATGATAAAAAGATAAGGAGAACTTCTGGAACTCACACTCCTCCTACTGGTGCACCAATATGAATCCCATCCGCCCCCTGTGCGCTTCTTTCTGGGTTTGCAGCAACAACCAGCTCCCCAGGAGGATGCTTGCAAGGAATATTACTCACAGTCTGAAAGGAAAGAGCGTTATGTGTTTTCTATGAGGACATGATTAAGTCACTGAAAGGTGGAGTTTAAAGCTTTAAGTTGGGGATCAGGCTCTCTCCACTGTGTGTAGAAAGCCATTTCTTAATCAAAAGGGTGTCTTAGGTCCTCAAGACCATGGAAATAACTGCAGATTTCCAGGATGGCAAGATGTTTGAAAGGTAGTAGTATTCACTTAATACCAGCTCCAGAATTAGCTAAGGAATAGGATTTGATTTTATTAGTTCATAGATGGGGAACAGGGGATGGCAAATAACATCTTCATATAATTTAACTCCTGATGTTATTAGACTTTAGACTCATCTAGTTTTAGAATATCTCTTTGTTTTTAGTTTCATTCTGAATGTGCGTTCACATTTGTAACTTGTGATTTTAGCTGATCTGTTTTCTCCTTTTTCTTACTAAATATCAGAAGAACAACCTTCTGTGTCCTCTTGAATCACAGAGGTTTTATACCAGAGGTGTATCTGGTTTATCACTTTTGGTTTTCATTGAAAACATTAAATCATATCAGGGTGGACCAGGGGCAACCTCACCTCACTTTTCTAAATGATCATAGGATGTTTTGTTGCCCCTGCCCTCCCAGCATTGGAGACCAAGAAAAGAATGATTTGGTTGTTTGAAATCCTGTGAAGACCAGGTGCCCCACAAGAGAGTATTGCATTCCTTAAAAAAGTCATTTGCCTCATATTTGTTATGTAAATCAATATAGATTTTTCTTTGCTTTCTCATTTGTTTCATGAGACATGTATGTTTTGTTCTCATGTTCTCTTCTACCCTTGCTTCCAAGTAGGGAAAAGTTTAGTTTCCATTTTTTTTGTGTGTGTGGTATTATCTTGTTCCTTTGAAGTATCTACAAATATTTTACATTAGATAATAGTTATGAAAGTGCTATGAAAATTAAATTAACATAAAATGTATATTTGAATTCAAGTTCTGTATGCTTCTAATAGCTATGTACACTATGATATTTGAGATAGTTTGATATTAATTTCTAATTAGATATTTGAAGCATAAAAATCCATAGCAAATGTAGCTTAGTATATTGTTATACAAAGCATGAAAATTTAATGTTTCTGAACATATGTGACACCATCTGATTTAGATCTTGCAGAAATTTGGATGAGTATGTTAGATGAAATTAAAAGGTGATGCATGGTCGTAAAATAAAAAAAAAAAAAACACTTGGTCAAATGTATACACCCATAGTTTTATTAGGTAATAAAATGAAACTATGGTAGAGAGCATGTTTATATATGGTAAACAGCAACTTCATGGTAGAGAGCAACTTACGTATTTTGCTGTTGCTTTAAAAACCAATCTAGTATCAAGACCATCAATAAATTATGGCTTCAAATAACACACATATTCAGCAATAATGGGATTCCCTGATATGAAATGTGGCAGCTTTTGGCCTCTGGCCAGACTTCAGTGCCATTGTTTATTCTGAAAGTCAATAATGTGATGTAATGCTATAGCCAAAGAAGGTATTCCACCAGCTTTATTAGAAGAGAGAATAATTTATCTCCTCTCATTTGAAAACTGCAAGATTATTCCCTAGGTCTGACAGGAGAAAATTTATATGAATTGTTCAGGAATTGGAATACTTGCAACCTATCTTTAAATTTGACTCCAAACATTTGTTGTTCAATATGTAAGCTGAACACCCATTAAAAAATAAATGTATGTGAGAGAAGTCTTCCATTCTCAAGTCAAAGTCAAAAACTGTAAGGGAGTTGTGAAAGTTGCAATGAATTTTGGACTTTGAATGCTGGTTGTGAATTTCAGGGGAAAGTAAAATTGCTGGCCATACATATCAGGTTGTCTTATTACAGCAGTAGTGTTTGTGGTTCCTGAGTTGGCCTCATGTTAGGCCTCATAAAACTTGACTTTAGGTTGCATTAGGTTTGAGGAATATTGGAAGTTTTATTATTTAGAGCAGCTTATACTTTGAGTGTAACGTAAATGAAGGATTATGGTCTAGTAAAGTAAGAGTAGCATGGAACATGAACCCACACCACTCTGTCAGCCCTACCAAGGGATGGGTCACTTTGAGCATAATTATTTAATATGGCTTGAATCTCCCAAAGGTCTATGTAACATTAGGCTGATGTTTTTTTTTTTTTTTTGAACTTCTTTGCCTTTATTTACAATGTGACAGAGTTACAGAGCCTGCTCTGCTCTGATGCCTGATTTTAAGACAGTTGTTTGTGTAGCTGTTTCCTGATATTATTTATGACAGTGGACACACTTTATTTTTTCTCCTGCTAATTGAATTAACTCTTAACAACATGTGGTTAAGAGTAAAATGCTGAGTTGACAGATAGAAGTTTAGATTTTGATTTCAACTCTTATTAACTCTGCTCTTAGGCAGAGTACTCAGTTAACACATTGTATATCCATAGTTTTCCTTAACAGAGTTACAGCTGGGATGATTCAAGTAGACTACTTGAAATTGGGTCAAAAAGGGACAAAAGATCCCCCAACCAGCAAGCCAGAGGAACAAAAGCAGATTTTAAAATGTGGCTTCTGCTGCCCAACTTTCTTACTAGATCTGTCTCAACCATGCGGAGCAGTTGCCAGACAAAAACAATTCAAACAACAGGATTTATTAACAAGGGAAATTGAAAAGTCCTCAAAGCCACAAGTGGCCAGTTGTTTTTTTCAGTTACCATTTCCAGTCCCAAAGGTCCAAGGACACATGTCCAAGATAGTGCCCTTTACCCCTCCAAAACTGAGGCAGGCACTGCAAAGTTCAATCTTTCTCCAGCATCTTCTCTTTGCTTCTTCTCCAGTGTTCTGCATGGTTCCACTCCTCCAAAGCTCTTCAAATTTATTCCACAAATGCCGATGCACAAATCAACTTTCCAAATCCCTGGCCATCTCCAGGTACCAGCTCACGATGTGGTGCCACAATCTCCACACCCACCACTCTTCTACCAGTCACCATGACTCCTTGCCCCCTCTAGCTCACTCTTCATGGGGCTTCCCCTGGCAGGCCACATGAACCTGTTCTCTCAGTCCACAGTCTTGTTTCTCTCCCCCCTCTTTCTTTCCTTGCTCCTTCTGTTTATCTCCACCCTTACTTCCCATTTCTCATTTTCTCTCACTCAGGGTCTTTCCCTCAGACTCTGCCCACCAGGGTAATCTGGTGCCAACACAATTTTTAACTACATCACTCACAACCTTGTATCATAATCATGTCTGTACCACAATGACACACAGTTTCTTAAGTCAGGGTCTCAACATTACAAGAATATACTTTTCACTCATGCTTCTCATCTGTGTAGTTTGGCAGGTCTTTTCACAGGTTGAGTTGTTAAACATAATATTGTAGACTGGGTAGTTTGTATACAATAAACTTTCTTTTTTTCCTGACAGTTCTGGAAATTGAAAAATACAAGATCAGGTTGCTAACATATTCAGTATCTAGTGAGGACTACTTCCTGTATCATAGACAGCTATCTTTTTTGCTCTCTCCTCATTTGGTGGGAAGAGTGACATAGCTCTTTGGGGTCATGTATATAAGATTGCTATGCAGTTTATGAGGATTCCACCTCCATAATCTACACCCTTTCAGAAGTTCCACCTCCATATGCTGGCATATTGGGGAATAAGTTTTAATATAAAAATTTGGTGACATACAATCCCTAATCACAGGATTTTTCAAATGGAAACATTCTTACAGTTTTAATCATGGTTGTCAAGGCAGCTAAAAGAAAGCTGATAAATCATGCAATATTTTTTAGGGTATCTCCCTAGAAATGATACATCTTCTTAATTCAAGTTTATTGACCAAAGAAAACTTCATGGCCAAAACGTGAGTCACAAGGTTAGGGGTATTGGTCAGAAACCAGAAGAAAGAGAAAGGGAACATCCACAATTAGCTCATTAGGATGGCCATAGCATATTCAGCACACTAAAATGTGTAGCCCATATTACATGCTCAACTCACGGAACCTACAACTGTAATTTCTTCTGTGGTGTTGCTTGATTTTCTGCCTATACCATCACACTTCTTCCAGAGATCTCTCTACCTGTTGATAGCCTCCAAGTATATGAGTCCTTTTGCCATCAAGGCTGAGTCATTCTCCCAGGTTTATTTGGTTGCTTTGTTTCCTGTTGTGGTTCATCTTAGGGGACTGACTCTGAAGTGGTCCAGTAGAGCTATTTCAGTCCCCTGCCCCAGCCATTCTGAAGTTGACACTTCTTTTTTCCACTCTCTCTGAGGACTGTGCTAGCAGATACCAGCTCCTTATACTATCTTCAGTTTTTGCTTTCCTTCCCTGGTCTATGCTGTTGGAATTAAGTCAAGCAGTATTTCATTTATCTGTGTGATGGTTCAGAAGCCTATTTAAGATGGAAAGAAAAAGCAGAAGAGAACATTTCTTAAGAGTGAAAAAAATCCTTAATGTTCACATTTGTAGTGAACTTTAGTATTTTCCTTGTTTAGTGCCTCACTTAAAAAAAATCCTCCATGTGTGAATTTGTATGTGCTTAAATAGTGTTACCAGTGAATAGTAAATAAATGCCAAGTACACGCTTGCTTACTGGAATTAATTATTCACAAGATGAGCAAAGAATAAATAGAATGGAGCAAACCTGGTCATCATAATTTAGGCTCATATTATGTAATGCCATTTGTGTCCCAGAGAGCAGTTTCATGAAAGTATTATATCCCACAAAGCAGATCAGTAAAGTTTCAGAAGACAAAGTTCAGTGTAAGGGAATGAACTTTTAAAGTGTTCATTAGGAATCAAACAAACAGAAAAATCTTTTGTATATTATTTCAGTTCTTATAATTTTAAACAGACCAAGTCTGAAGGCCATTAGCATTTTCTAGGATAATCATTCTAGGAAATTTTGATTCTTGACAAACAAATTAGGCAAAGCCTAGACAGAGACAGAGAATCCTGTCTCATTATAAATCATCTTTTTTACTCTGTCTCTCTAGTCCATCAATCAAGAAATGAAAATGTAGATGTATTTTGAATGTATTCTAATGGATCTTAGTGTTGTATTTATTGTCATGTTATCACTACTGTGGTGACATACTCCACTAATGGTCTTTCCTCACTACAAATTGACATTTCAGTTTGTTTAGAAGGACCATTGATTTTGAACTATTTTTAACATAATCACAATATATATACATCATATATATATATATGTTTTCTTATAATACTTGTACACCAACAGATCTGGCTAGTTTCTCTGAAAGTTTTGTACTTCTTTTCCTGTATCTATCTCAGTTTTAAACCTATACAACAGTTATTCTATTTTAACTCTAAATATCAAGAAATCTGATGATTCCTTTGAACTTGTCCAATAAAGCAGTAGCAATAATACTATGTTCTCAAACTAAATTTACTGGCAACATAATAGGCAGCAAAAGAGTCTGTGGTTAGATTTCAGTCCAGAAATGTTGCTTCCAGTGTATATATGGGGACATTTAAAGTTACTGAGCTCACTAAGATGATAAATGCTTTCTCAAAATGTGCTGTGAGAGTTCAGAATACAACATAAATGTTGAGGTACAGTTGAAATGTCAAATTCTTGTTTAAAGACAGACTTTCTTACTTTAAAAAAGTGCATTTCAGTTTTTCTCAGAAGCAGAAAAATGAGACAAATTTCTAAAGTGTAAAGTCAAGCCCTTAAGCTTGTGGAGAAGAATGAAGAACAAAACGTTCTGACAGACTTATCTAATTGGAAAATCTTGTTGCTGCCAGACATATGAAGTGGTACTACCTTGAGCTATGCATTTTGGAAGTGGATACCATGGCCATTGGATAATATAGATGATCCTTTATTCTCTAAAGTAGATGGTGAACCTTGTAAACATACTCTTTCTTTGATGAGCTTTTAGTGTCCTCCTGCCAATAAGTTCTTAGGTCTGATCCAACAACAACATGAGGAAGTTGGTTGAAAAGATGATTCACTGAAATAAAAGAATTAATTGGAAAATCCATGACCAACTGATATTTACTGAGACTTTCTTCTTTGTGAAAGACACTTAGAAGACAGTGAAGACTTTTATTGAACAAATGTTCATGTGACAAATACTGTAATTGGTGGAGAATATATAAAAACTATAACAGGTTCTCCCCCTAAGATGTTTATAGTTTGATAAATACAGTTACTATATAAGTACAGTGGTAATAAAATAATAAAAATGTAAAAATGTAAAAACATGTAAAATAGTGTAAGACACCATCTTCAAAGAGCTTGTTTAGACAAGGATAAAAGTACTGCCAAAAAACTGAGCAATGACTCTCACTATAGTTACTCATAATGTATTATAATAAATTTAATTTGCATTAATAAATTAATGTAAAATTTAAAAATCAATGCAAAACAAAAGGAAATAAAATCGGTAATATGAGCCAAGACAATAATGGAATACTATTCAGCTGTGAAAAATGAAATAGTAGCATTTAGGATAAAATGACTTACCCTCAAGATGACTACGTCAATTGAAATAAGTCAGAAAGTGAAATATATTGAATAGTTTCACTCATCTGTTGAATATAAATAACCAAAAACACATATGCAGGTAAAATATAGTACAAATATTGTTGTTATAAATATTAACATGACCAAGAGACAACAGAAAAAATTAAAAGAAGCCCAACCAGATGGGGAAAAAGTTTTGCCCTCCACAAGAATGATGAGTTTAATAACACAGATCCATAAGGAACTTACACAACTAAACAAAAACAAAACAAGAAGCCCAATCAAAAAAAGGGGAGAAGAACTAAAAAGACACTTCTCCAAAGAAGAAATACAAATGGCCAACAGGCACATGAAAAATTGTTCAACATCACTGGCACTCAGAGAAATGCAAATCAAAACCACAATGAGATATCACCTTACACCAGTAAGAATGACCCACATCAAAAAAAACAGGCAACAATAAGTGCGGACATGGATGTGGAGAGAAAGGAACACTCTTACACTTGCTGGTGGGAATGCAAACTGGTCCAGCCACTATGGAAAGCAGTATGGAGGACCCTCAAACTAATGAAAATGGAACTACCATTTGACCCAGCAATCGCTCTTCTGGGAATCTACCCAAAGGAGACTTCACTGTGGGTACAAAAGGACACCTGTGCTCGGATGTTCATTGCAGCACTGTTTATAATTGCAAGGACATGGAAACAACCCAAATGTTCCAAAACAGATGAATGGATGAAGAAGATGTGGTGTATATACATAATGGAGTATTACTCATCAATTAAAAATGACAAATTTGATGAATTTATTGAAACTTGATGTACCTAGAAGAAATCATACTAGCAGAAATGAGTTGGAAAGAAAAAGACAGAAAACAAATGGTTTCACTAATATATGGACAACCAAATGAAAATACACAATGGGGACCAACTGGAGTGGTCAGAGAGGGGAGATGGTGGATGACTCCTGGAGAGTAAATGGAGATTAAATTGATGTGAAATATATACATATATATATATATAAATTATTTTTTTAAAAAAAAGAACTTCAATTTCTGTTCTCTTTAAGAAACTAAGATTCAAACTTGGAAAGATTAAAATGCCTGCAATTGGGCCTTTGTCCTCAGGTTGCTTATGTTCTAATCCTTCAGAAGTTTACAAAACTGTCACCTCTGAATCATAGGACTGGTCACATGCCCCACATCTGTGCTCCCGTAATATTATGGACAGGCATGTTCAGAACTTAACCCCTTTTTAAAAGTTGTCTATATTTTACTTCGGTGATAATTTTGAGATATGTTATTGCTTAGTACAGTGACTGGTGGACATTCAATACCAATTGACTTAACTATTAAAAGTATGAAAGAATAAATCAATGCTTCAGAAAGTAGGATTTATATCTATATGTACGAGAACTGGCCATATAAGTGCTATAGATGTTAAATGCAATAAGAATTCAATGAAAAGAGATATCAGACACTCCATGAGAACTTACTGCAAAGTCATTCACAGGATTATGATTAAATGTCATGTGGAGAAGAGAATTGCCAGGATTACACGTAAATAATCCACAAATTGATTTTCATAGGACTTGGGAAACAGGGATTTCATGAATATATTAGTGACTTATTTTAAAATCTAATGTTATTTTTGCTGTGAAGTTTTACAGTTTAAAGTGAATGATTTTGGTTTAAATATCTTAGTTTTAATTAGTCAAGAGGAAAACATTAACTTTTTTATTGTCCCCAAGTATTTTGGTGTAACTTGTTTTAATGTCTCTGTCTCATTATTTACCTTCTAACTGATCAGAAGCTATAAGGCATTCTGCAGGATGGAATTTATCAAAACTGCCAAAATCCCCTCAAAGACTGTTTCATTATTAAGTATCCCCAAGAAGTTAATGACTTCTTGATTTTCCTATTTCCAGACTTTTCTCATTTACTTTAATTCATGCCATGTACACACACAGTTTAAAACCTGTCTTTTAAGATTCTTGATACAGCTATTTAAAACAAAGTTCCTTTGTTTTAGAATAATTTTAGATTTATGGAAATGTTATATAATAAAGAGATTTCCTCACTGAATTTCAGTTTTCCTCAATGTTAAATTCCAAACTCTGTACTTAATTAGGATTTTACCAGTTTTTAAATTAATATCCTTTTTCTACTCCAGGATCAAATCAGATATAACTGACTGCATTTAGTAGTCACATTCCTTAATCAACTTCTTCTCTGTGATGGTTACTTAGATTTTTCTCATTTTTATGAAACTTGATGAATTTTTAAGATTTGATGTATAATTGGGTAATGAGTAAGATTGTAAGATATTTAAAGTATATATATTTGTGCTTTAATGCATACACACGTTGAGTTTATAAAAATAGCCATTAACTCATATTTATTTATTTTGATATAAGAACATTGATGTTCTCTTTCAGCAAATTTTGATCATATAACACCATGTTATAAATTCTTCACCATATTTTTCATGAGATTCCAGACCAAATTCATTTTATAAGTGAAATGTTATACCTTTTACTAGTTTCTTCTAATTTCCCCAATTCCCAAACTCCTAGTACCTAGAAACTATGCTTCTATTCTTTTCTATAAATTTGACTTAGCAGAGGATTTTGCATAAAGTGGTACTATGCTGAATTTGTCTTTCTCCCTGACTAGGTCTAACCCTGTTTAGCTTCTGTTATCAGATAAGATTAGGCATGTTCAGGGTGTTATGTCTACAGAGCATAGCTGTCTATTACTGTTGGCTTATTTCACCAATAAGCCAAATGCCTTCAAGGTCTGTTCATGTTGGGAATGGCAGACTTTCCTCCATTTTCACAGGTAATAGTCCATTTTGTACATACCACGTATTTATCCATAATCTGCTGATGAACATTTAGATTGTTTCCACATCAAAACAATTGTGAGTATGCAACAGTGAACATGAGAGTGCTATTTCCTTTATATACATACATATATGTAGGTTACTGTATTATATGGTAATGTTATTTTAATTTTTTTGTGCATCATCTATATAGTGTTTGCCATAGTAGTACATGGATTTACATTTCTACCAACAGTACATTAAGATTCTCTTTTCTATACTTCCTTGCCAACACTTATCTTTTTGATGATAGTTATTTAATAGATATGAGCTGATATCTTAGCTTTAGTATTTCTTTGATGCATTTCTTTGATGATTAATGATGTTGAACAGCTTCTCGTGTGCCTGTTGGCAATTTTTATGTCTTCCTTGAAAAATTGTCTGTTCACTTTGTCTACAAATTCATTACCTTGATGTTAGGTCTCTTGTTTTTCAGATAAATGAGCTATTTACATATTTTAAGTATTACTCCTCACTTGATAAATGATTTTTGAATATCTTTTTCTATACTAAATGTTTTGTTTCCATGCTTTTGATGGGTGTCTTTATGCAGAAGTTTTTAAAGTTTGATTTAGTTCTGTTTGTATATTTTTGCTTTTTTTTAACCTTTGCTTTTGGTGTCACCTCAAGTTCAGTGTCAATAATGATTAAAGAACTCACTGAGTATGTTTTCTTCTAGGGAATTTTATGATTACATCTACCTAAAGTCCAAGTTACTCTTTTTGTTTAGTCTAAGATAGCAGTCCACTTACATTCTTTACAAGATGATCTCCAGTTTTCCCAACATAATTTATTGAAGACAGCAGTCATTTCCCACTGCATATTCTTTGCTCCTTTGTCACAAATTAATAGACATACGTTCAGAGTTTATTTCCAGATTCTCTTTACTGTTTCGTTAATCCATAGGACTGCTTTTCTCCCAAATACCATCCTGTTTTGATTACTATAGCTTTGCATTGTAGTTTGAAATTAAGACAAGTGATGCTTCCAGTTTTGTTAGTTGTTGTCAAGATTGCTTTGCTATTTGGGTCTTGTGTGCTTCAATACAAATTTTGGGGTTGCTTGTTTTCTGTGAAAGATGCCATTGGGATTTTTAAAAATTAAAAAATAATATATTAAAATTTATTTATTTATTTTTATACATTTGTCTTCTTTTTTGTGCAGTATTTGATTTACCCTCTCATTTGTCCCTGGGATGGGGACCATAATGAATCTCTAGATTTTTGGGGGTGGTAATTTTAATTATATACTTCTTCCAAACCATGAGTGTTTATTTGAAAGTTTTCATTATTCCTGTTTTCTTCAGTTTTTTTCCAGCAGTGTTTTATAATTTTCAGTGTTAAAATCTTCTATTTCTGTTTTAAATTTTATACCTAGATTTTTTTACTTTTCTTCATGCAATTGTAAATAGAATTGTTTTCTTTTTCTTTTGAGTTTTATTGAGATATTCACATATATGACTGTATACTGTGCAAAGTATATAGCTAGCATAATGTTTGACATATACACCACACAAACACACTGCTAAATGTTTATTTCAATAAGTTTAGTTAGTATCCATCATTTCATGTAGATACAATAAAAAGTAAAAAAGAAAAAAGTTGTCTTTTTGATTTATAGTGAGAACTTTTAGGATCTTATAGCTGGAAGATTGTACTTTTTGACTGCTTTTCTCTAATTCCCCTTTATTACTTTACTACCACCTCTATTTCTGTTATTTACAAATCTGGTCCTTCTATCCAAGTTTTTTTTTTTAATTTTACATATGTGATGTTACATTATTTTTCATTTATTTGTGTAGTTCATTTCATAAATGACTATTACCCCTACTATCCATTGTTGTTGTCACAAATGATAGGGATTTCTCTTAATTTTTAGTGATTGAATGATGCATACATCTACATACATAGACACACATATATAAAGTGAGAGATATATGTATTTGCATATATATATATATATATACATACACACATATCACAATGTCTTTATCCATTCAACTATTGATGGACACTTAATATTTTTCTCTATGCTGGTTGCTGTGAACAATGGGATGTAGATATCTTACTGAATTATATTTGGTTTCTTTTGGATATATTCACAGAAGTGGAATTAATTTGTCATAGAGTATCTCTGTTTTATATCTTTTGAGCATTTTTGTTAATGTTTTTCATAGTGGTTATACCAGTCTGTACTCCCACATGAAAGCACAGGTTTTTCCTGCTCTCCTTATCCTAAAAGGTTTTTGTTATCTCTGGTCTTTTTGATGATGGGTCATTCTAATAGATATTAGGTAATATCATATTGTGGTTTTCAATTGCATTTCATTGATGACTTGTGATTCTGAGCACCTTGTTGTGTACCTGTTAACAATCTTATAACTCTTTGGGAAAATGTTTGTTCAGGACTTTTGTCCATTTTATTTATTTATTTATTTATTTATTTATTTATTTATTTATTTATTTATTTATTTATTTATTTATTTATTTATCTATTTGTTTGTTTCTCCCACTGTTCATTTTTAAAATTGGTTTATTTTGTTGTTCTTATTGTTGTTGTTGTTGTTACTAAGTTCTATATACTAGTTAGATATATTTCTCTTGTTTGATATTTTGTTCTCTATGCTTGTTATATGCAAAATAACATTTCCAAACCCAGGCAAGGAGCTTTTTTCTTTCATTTTCTCCTAGGAATTTTGTGGTTTCAGGTCTTAAATTTAAATCTGTAATCCATTTAGAGTTAATTATTGTGACTGGAATAATAAGTCAGGTTTTATTCTTTTGCATGTGAATAGGATTATTTTAATTTCTCCATATAGTTTGTCATTAATATATTGAAACAGAACATATATAGAAACAGAACAGATTCTCATATGCTGGTTTTGTGTCCTGCAACTTTACTGAATTTATGTGTTACTATCACAGTTTTGGGTGGAAGCTTTAAGATTTTCTATGTATACTATTGTTATCTAAAAACATACTATTTGCTTCTTCCCTTCCAAAAATGCCCTAATTCCCTCCCTCCCTCCC
>PVHY01029426.1:0-14288 GCA_004024945.1 Uropsilus gracilis | reverse complement strand
CTTTTTTTTTTTACTTTTCTTCATAGCTTTTTGTTTATCTTTCCCAAGTCCCACATAGTAGTGAATCCATTTTGTGTCTGTTTTTATCTTTTTGACTTGTTTCTGCTAATATTTCTTCTAGATGCATCCATGTTATCATAAATTCATCTAATTTGTCATTTTTAATTGATGAGTAATATTCCATTGTGTATATATACCACATCTTTTTCATCCATTCATTTGTTTTGGGATATTTGGGTTGTTTCCATGTCCTTGCAATTATAAATAGTGCTGCAATAAACATCCGGGCACAGGTGTCTCTTTGTACCCATACTGAGGTCTCCTTTGGGTAGATTTTCAGAAGAGCGATTGCTGGGTAAAATGGTAGTTCCATTTTCATTAGTTTGAGGGTCCTCCACACAGCTTTCCATAGTGGCTGGACCAGTTCACATTCCCACCAGCAGTGTAAGAGTCCTTCTATAGTGAACTAAAAATGTCATAATCACTTTCCCAGTTTGTGACAACTAGAGTTCACACATGAACCGCTAAAAAATTTAACATCATGATAGCAAACCAGATATTAACTTAATGAGAGAGAAAGAGAGATTTTTTTTTTTTTTAGTAGCAGTGTGCCAGAAATAATCTACAGGACATCTGGGTTCCATGATGACTTTGTCCTGAAGTGCTATTTTGTTTGTGATTCTGGCTATATAACTTTCCTTTAAGAATAAAGGAAAGTCTTGTCTTTTTCAAATCTGGTTCTCTGTGATTTCCTATAATTCTGTGTATACCCAAATTTCCACTCAGAAGTTCACTTTCTGCTTAAATTATTCAGAATTTATTTCCATTGCTTGCAACCCTGAGAGTGATGATAGGACTGATAGGACTATCATTTATGGAATCCCTAAGTTTGCATATGTATTTGACATGAAATAGTTTGTTTCATCTGTTCCTTTCTATGACATGGAAATTATTCCCTTCCATTTTTATCTGCAGTCTATAGAAGAAAATTATGGAAGTTTGAAGATTAAATAGTAGACAATTTTAATTTTGGTTTACATTAAACTTATGCTTTTTTGTTGTTGTTATATTCTCCAGAAGCAGCAATGGATAAAAAGAATCATATTCACTTTTTTTATTCTTAAAGTTTTCTTTTACCTCAGAAGGAGATGTTCATAAATTAAAGTTTTCTGTTTAGCTGTTGGTTCATCAATCTGACAATCATTTTTCCCAATAATTCAGTTTTCTGACTATACTGGTACTCGTCCTTGGTTTGTAATGATCCAAGGAAGGCAAATACCCATGACATAAAGGCACATATTTGTGTTTGATGAAATGTATTCTAACAATGACACTACTGACATATTGCACTGCACAATTCCTTTTGTGGGTCTGTTTTATGCCTTGTAGAGTTTTCAGCAGTAGCTTTGGCTACAACCCTTTAGATATCAGTGGAACTACCAAACTTTTTTGTCATAAAAAAAAAGTTTCCGACTTGATTGAGTTAAGAACCATTGGGTTGTAGAAATGAAGAAGCGAGGATGAGTGGGTAGGAGGAAAGGAGAGAGGCAGGAAGCATGGGGAGGATGGGTAGAGTTAAGAAAGGAAGTCAAAGAGGATTCAGGTTTGACTATCTAAACAAAATATATATAATTCAACCCAAATTCAAGGTTCAATCCTTAAAGCTTCAGTCTTTCTTGTGCTGAAGGACTAAACCTAGAATCTGAGTTATATTTTGAACAGTAACTGGGTGAGTACTTGAGATTTCATGCACCCATGTCCTTTACTAGGTTTCTCCTCACCTAAAGAAGTCAAATATACTAAGTTCTCATTAATCTAGATAGGTTCTTGGGACTTTAGCTAAAGCGATGTATGGTGAAACCAGTTCTCATGAGGCTAATTGACATAAACAAGAGTTAATTTCTTCTGGAATATATCTGTGTACAAAAATATTCTCACACTTCTAACTGAAGACCTAAGGTACTTCTCATATTTGGCAATAATTTGGATTCATTTATGTTCCTACCCACTGACTCCAGTTCCCTAGAATACAGTGACCTAAGCCTAGCCAGCAACTCAGGGAGTAAAGAGGGAATCTTGTTAGACAGAACATCCTTTCATTTCAGGCAGCACTCATGCTCACATCCATAACCACATTCACATTCACCACATTCACATTCACACCTACATACCCATATCCTCACCCACACCCATACACATCCACATTCACACCCACACTCACACCCACACTTAACACTATGTACATAATAAACCACAACACCTAGAGAAAGCCATGTTGTGGGGAGAACATCTAACATACAAACTGCACACTGACAGGGATCTCTCATCGACGTTATAATGAAACAATATAGAACAAGATGACTTTATTCAAAGACCTGCAATAACAATGATTAGATAAGACATTAAATCCTTTTTATAGAAAAGAACAGTATGCCTCACACTTAGCCTTATGATAACTATGAATTCAGTAACAAAGGATGTGGGGGGGGGGTGTTCAAAAAGAATTTCTCCTTATTTTTAATTGCCCAGGTAGAGAAAAGAAACTGGAAGAATGGTTTGCACTTTTTTCTCTGCATTTTTCCCCAAATTTTCTTTCATTATACATTACCTTGATTTTTAGGAATTCTAAAAATTAAAAAGATTCTTTGACTAGAGAAGAGAAATAAGAAACTTAGTTGAGCCAGGCACGGTGACTCATGCCTGTAAGCTTCAGCCTATGAAGTGGCCAGGGCTAGGGATTGCAGTTCGAGTTCCACCTGGGGCCCGTAGCGAGATGTAGTTCCAAAAAAATAACTGGGCGTGGTGACTTGCACCTGTAATCCCAGCTACCTGGGAAGCTGAAGCTGGGGATTGCTTGAGTCTGTGGTACCCCAAGCAACGAGAGCCTGCGGTTCCATGGGCAAAAATAGTGAAAGAAAGAAAGAAAGAAAGAAAGAAAGAAAGAAAGAAAGAAAGAAAGAAAGAAAGAAAGAAAGAAAGAAAGAAAGAAAGAAAGAAAGAAAGAAAGAAAGAAAGAAAGAAAGAAAGAAAGAAAGAAAGAAAGAAAGAAAGAAAGAAAGAAAGAAAGAAAGAAAGAAAGAAAGAAAGAAAGAAACTAACTTAGTTGAACATCAGGATGTTGGCAGAACAGAAATATCTTATTGTTCCTTGCCTCTGAGTAAAGGAAAGCAGAGAAAACACAATGAGAAAAGAGAAGTAGAAAAATCTTGGGAAGGGTACCAAAATCCTTACTCTGGAAATGATTTGATAATTAGCTCAAGGAAACTTTTGGTTTCAAAACGAAAATTGTAGCAGAGAGGTAAGGTTGAAGAGATCAGAGAGGCTTTAATATTAGAAGCTTTCCTTAGAGCCATCTGCTGAGGCAGGCTTGAGAAAATTTAGGTCTCTGGCTTGTGGGGAGAGATGTTCTCCATATAATCTTTTGCTTAAGATGCTTTGAAGTTTCTCAGCAGGGATGACCTCAGCAAGACAAAGGTCACAACAAAGGAGTTCCCAGGACAGATGAAGTTTTCCTCTCTGTCAGGTTTCACAACAAATTATTCTGAAGAATGAGAACAGGTCTTTTCTCCGTCATGTAATGATAGATGAACATAACAGACCTATTTTTATCTTTTAGTTTCATATGAACTAATGATATTTTTGAGTAACAAAAATATTTTCTAAAATAGTTGGGTGGATCAAGTGATCAAGTACAGAAACAAGTTATCTATACTCTAAATATCCCTCCACTGCACCCCATTGTTCATCTAGCAATAAAATGTTAGCCAAACAACAATAATAAGTAGAAGGTCTGCCAATTTCCCCTTACTGGTTAATGTGAGAAGAAAACATCTGGTTGCAGTCCCACCAAAAAAAAAAAAAATGGTTTTAATATAGGGTCACAGAAAATTCAAAGGTTTTACAGTCCACTATAAAACAACTCTTTGTCTTTTCCCTTTCATTCCCTACTGTCACATTTAACAAAACAAGGAAACTACAGATAATAGAGGTGTTTGCTGATCAGCCTTCCAAGTCATAAATAACATAGTGTTTTGCTCAACCTATAAATATTAAGACAGCTTATCAATGTTTAAGCCCCTTCCTCTTTGTAATGGTTGCTAACATTTTAACCTAGGTAAACTGAGAATTTTTCTTTCCTGTCTTCGTACATCGACAGAGTACACATTCAGAAGATTCTATTCAGAGTTCATGGTATAAAGAGGGAGATACCGCCTAAGCACTTGCCTACTACCTAAGAGGCACTGTTCTGGAAGATGTATCTGCTTTGTGCTTTCCTTATTCTGCTCTCTCTTAGCAAGGCTTTCAATTCTGACTGCCCTAGGAGATGCAGCTGTGATTCAATACAGTCGGTGCAATGCTACAGACTAACAGAACTGCCAGCAAGGATTCCTGCCACCATCAAGACTCTCTACATCAGCCACAGCAAAATTCAACACCTGCAGGTAACTACTGATGCTATGCTCAGTTTTATTTCGTGAAATCAGAGGGGCAAGTGTGAGGTTGTTAAACTTGATCTAAATCATCAAAACTTAAAAGTAATGGAAATCAAGTTTGGATAGTGGCACCAGTTATCTGCTTGCTCTACATTACAGATGAGAGCAGATACCTCTGATATTATAAAAAGAATTTCATAAAAGAATTTCATTTCAGTTTTATTCCAAAAGTTTTAATTACATTTTTGTAAAGTAGAAGTAAGAAAGGGCTCCTTATCAAACGTGTTTGAGAACATACGCCCATTTTATGCCCTCAGAAATAAGAATAAACCTGTCCATGGAAACAAAGTAGTTTTGTTTAACATAGAAGACAAGCGATACTTAGAACTTTTAATAAAGGCTATCAAGATGGACCAGAATAAGAGATTCATATAAACTCTGCATACCAGTCAGTGACTTTGTGGAACCCTATACAGAGGAAGTCCATGTTTGTTTGCCATGCTACTGCAGTTTTCATTTCATATACTTTAAATCCTAACTAATTATTATTCTGATCTATTCAGAGAGCACTGAGGAGAGTGGTGCAGATTTATCTGACTTTTTTTTTTTTTTTTTATAACATGAGGTACTTACCTTGGTTTTTAGTATTTAAAAAGGTACCAAGAGACTAGGGTCCTCTCCTAGTTTTCTCACTAATTACACATGTCACCATCTCATGCAAGCAATTCAAAAAAATTCTGGGCTTCAGGGATTCCTATTCTGAGCAGCCCTAAGTTGCATGGCTGCCCAAGTGCACCAGCGTGGATGCAAATGTTCCGCCCTCAGGAAGAAGCGTAGGATTGAAACACCTAGCATGTTTGTCTCTTACTAAACATTTGCTGAATGCCTAAAACCATTTTTAAAAATTCCTAGGCTTCACTTTTTGTGAAATGAGAAGGCTGGGTCAGATAGGCGATGCTGGGACCCTTCTAAATAGAGAATTCTTTGGTATGCTGATTTCCTCTCCCAAGGTCACTGCTTCTCTCTTATCCACCCAAATCCTGAAATAAAGGAAGAGCCTTCTGGCTATCCAACTGCAGAATGGCAATGGGTGAAATGTACTTTCCCTTCTGCAGAGACCCTCCCCCCTTGGATTAGGTTAAACAATTTTAGTGTAGGTGTTCCACAAGCATCGAGTTTAAAATATGTGACCTGCTATTTATCTCGAGGGTCAGTAAACACAACTGCCTAGGCTTCATCTATTTACTTTCCTCTTCTAATCCAGAGTGCCAGAAAGCAAGTCTGACCTCATCAGGTTCCAGCATTCATGTGAGACACCTGGTTAAAGGGCAAAAGCTTAAATACTTGTTCGGAGAACTTCAGAAACCCACACTTGGAGTGTCAACTAAGCCTGGACATGATCCCAATAAGATGAAATTATGCATCTCATCAAATTCAATTACTGAGTGAGCACATTTGTCATCGCTGTAGGCTCATTGCTTCCATGATTTTTACCCAGTTAACTGTCTTTCAGAGGAATAGTTTCCAGTAGAGAGATAGATGGAAACAGGATTATTTCGTGAAGAAAATAAAAGGCTCTCAGCAAAATGACTTCTCTTTTAAAAACCCTTAGTTTTAAATGACTGCATTTTACTTGTATATGGTGACTACAATGTATATTCTGCTTATTTGGTTTGAAGTGCAATATTGGGCACCTACATTTGTTCCTTCATTCTCCCCCTTTCCTGTAATCTTTTACTGCTTTTCTCTAGAGCACTGTGATATCTTAGAAATATGCTCCTTTCATTGCAACAGAAACAAAAGTCTTTTAATTCTGTGTCTCTTCTTACTCATATCTCCTTTTTAGTTGCAAGTTCTCTAAGAGTTGTCTGTAGTTATTATCTCTCCTTCCTTATCTATCTAATCTTTAATCCAAATTATCTGGTTCTATCTACTCCACTGCTCTAAGACATATACTCATTTGTATTTTCTTGAAGTTCCACATTCCTGCCTCTCACATTACCATATTTTTGTGTTATTATTTCTCCCTGAAAAATCTTTTTTGTAGGCTTCTTTCCTCCACTGTTCCTTATTTCTCGGCTTCTCTGGGAGCCTCAATCCTCAGCCATTTTACTTTATTTTACTACACACAGTCTCTGTAGCTGATTTCACTTTATCTAAGTGATCGTGACTCCTTTAACCGAGTTTCTCATTGTTTTCTGTTTTGAGTCATCTATTCAGCTATCCACTGGATCTTTTCATTCATACACAGACAGACAGATATTGCAATATGTAGTTTTTCCTTCCTTCCCTTTGTTCCCTCCTTCCTTTCTTTCTTCCCTTTCATCATTTCAAATGAGTTAAATTCCAGGTAGTACAGAATTCAGGACAGAGCAAAGAGAGAGGATGAGTACACACTAGCAGGGTTCTACACTCAATTTTTCTCTGACCTCACAGGTAATGTAGAAATGACTGAGTGAGAAGAACTAAAGAGGAACCAGTGTATGTTTTTTCTTTTTTATATTTCTTCTTCTTTTTTTTTTTCACAAAAGTTTATTCTTAAATGTACAACAGGCTCCAAGACAATTCATTCTAGCTATAAGCAACAAAAGATATTATAGCAGGGAATTCAGATGTTGAAACAGGAATGGGATTAAGGACCACTAATGTCCCAGGCACAGGGAACATCTTACATTTTGCCAGATTTCTTAATTCCGCCTGTGACCAGGAGGCCTTTCCCCTCAGCCTTGGCTTTTAGCTCCTGTAGTTTCTTCTGCTCCTCTTTCAGTTTCTGCTCGAATGCCTTATCTTCCTCATCCATCTCCTTAGCCTGCTTCTTGGGCTGCTTCAGGGACTTCTTGCCACCTTCGTGGCCAGACATGGTGCCAACCACCCCTCAGCCCAGACCCTGCCACCAGAAGCCTTTTTTACTTTAATTTTTATTTTAATTTGGTGGTTACATTTTTGCTCTTCCACATGTACACATGTTCCAATCACCTTCCACCAAACCACCCTCACCAACACCCCCACAAGCTCCCCCATCTGCTCTGCTCTCTTCCCACTTCCCTCTGATAACCATTAAATTATTTCACTAAGTCCAAAGATTTATTCCTGCTGTATTGTGCCTATGTGTGTTTGATTTTCTTTAGTTTGGGGGGGCAGGGGGAGTTAGATTCCACAGATGACTAAATCCAGCCAGTATCTAATCTATCTTTTACTTTCTTACTTCATTTAATGTGTAAGCATATTTATTCCCCTTTCATAGAGGAAAGCTGAGGTTCAAGAAATTAACATAACTCTGCAAGTGTGTCTTGCTAGCAAGTAGAAAAGTTGAACTTCCTACCCAGTTTTCTCTTGTCCAAATACATCTGACTTTAACCTTACTGCAAAGAAAATTGCATTTAACTAAAGAATATAGAGTTCTTATGGTACCAACAGTGAGAAGACACTCACTAATATTTAGCTTTTTAGTTGAGTTTGCAGGGGTGATAAAAAGGGAAAAAATTCTGTTAGGTCTGTTTTCACTTTCCCTGACCTAAACAAAGGAGGAAAGGCATGCTTTGCCCTCAAGCTCACCCTGGGGTTGCTGGCAATCTTCAACATTTCTTTGAAAGCAAGGCCAGCAACACCTCTCTTAGGCATTTATCCTAAAATTATGGACACTCTAACCTGAAAAGATCTGTATATGTCTATGTACATAGCAGCACTGTTCACAATTGCTAGGTCATGGAACCAAACTTGGTACCCTTCAACAGATGAATAGATAAAGAAATTATGAAATATATACTCAATGGAATACTACACAAATGTGAAAAAATAATGAAATAGTGACTTTTGGGACAAAATAAATGGACCTTGAGGTGATTAGGTTAATGAGTAAAGAGACTAGTTTCCCAAAATAATACAATAATTGACATTTCTCTGATAAGCCCATCTTATAATAGCAGTATCTAGGACACTAAAATTGTTTTAAGGCTTTAACAAAAATTTAAAATGTAATTGATAAGCTAAAAATAGTCTAAACAGAGCAAACAGTAGATGAAAACCCTTTGTTACACCTGAGAGTTAGTAACTGCTTCAAGTTTGGTGACAGATTTCTAGAAGGTTTCAATATTTTGGCTATTATGAGATGATGCAGCAATGTATGTCTACTGTTAGTATGTGAAAGTGCAAAACATTTTCTATATCTTACACTCAGATATTAGACTAAAGATAGTCAAAAACTTTCTACCTTTTACCAAGAGAAAAATTTAAATAGATCCTTGAAGAGAAACAAGCATTATCAATTTGGATAGTAATATAAATGGAATTTTTTCCACAGTCGTCTCAATTTACTGCTTCTCTCCTTCCCTACCCCTTATTTGTAGCTATCTAACTTCACCAGAATGTTGGCCCTAGAAGATTTTATTCTGTTGGCTAGTGGTACAGAGTCTGTAGAAAACGACACTTTCAAAACCCTGAGTACCTTGAAGACCTTGGAACTCTGGAAAAATAAGTTGCGACAAGTCCCCACTACTCTTCCAGCTAGTCTTGAAGTACTAAAACTAAACGATAATTCAATATATGTCCTACATGAATCTGATTTTGAAGGACTGAAGGAATTAAAAATTCTTGAACTTAAAAATAACTTAATCTCTTCCCTTGCTCCCCGTACACTCTCTTCCCTTGTCAATTTGCAAAGTTTGATGTTGGATGGCAATAATATTGAGTCTCTAGCTGGGTCATTGATACTTCCCCACCTGACATATATGAGCATGGAGAATAATAACCTATATCTAATACCAGTTAACTTTTTTGCTTCCCTTCAGTCTTGCAATTTCTCAGTCTAAGTGGTAACTTTCTGACTAAAGTCCCTAATAATATGCCCAAGTTCTTGCGCTCTTTAAAGATGGAAAGAAACCAGCTCAAAGTGGTAAGATTTCAAGACATGAAACACTTGGAGAATCTTTCTCATCTTTACCTGTCAGAACACTCACTTTCTTCCATTGAGGGGGCACAACTCCTTGCCAATTTAACTACTCTTGAATTATCCCACAACCAGCTTCAAATGTTGCCCCTCAAGCTACCAACAAGGCTACAAAAACTTGATATCAGCAATAATCGGGTTCAGAGAGTCACATTGCAAGACTTCCAGGACCTCCAAGATTTGAAACATTTATTTCTGGACAACAATATCGTCAGCTTGTTTGAATCTGGTGCCCTGCAAAGATGTTCTCAGCTCTCCAACCTTGCCCTGGTGCAGAATCTACTGCTGTCCATTCCTCTAAGGTGAGTGAGCAGTACAACTGTTGTAGGGACAATACTACTGTCCCAAGTTTGGGACAATTAACACAACAGAAAAGAAAACTAGCTAGAGCAAACATGAATGAATGAGCGTTATGCAAAGGTCAAGGGGCAGAAGTTTTAAAGAGGAGTTTGCATTCTTCAGCCCTCAAACTAGATCCTGATCTAACTTAATTTTTCTTGTCTGTAGGACACGGTAGCAACGAGTGAGATTTATATTTGAAAACATGCAAGGCAGCTTTTGGAAGTATACCAACAGACATAATATGAGATTAATATTTATAAACGTTTTGTTTTAGTTTCCAAGTCTTATGATCAGGACTTATGAACAGGCAGACTAAGCATGTGCTTCACCACTACAAATGCCAAGAAGGAGGGGAAATGAGGGAGAAATGTAAAATACGTATATATTTAAAAGCACTGACAGCCTAGTTGTGGAAACATAATATTACATTTATTTTGATATTATTTGGGAGTCTTGTTTTTCTCAGAGCTGTGATTTTAAGGACTTACCTGACTTCCTATTTCTCTGTGTGTATATATCAGTCCATTAAAGTCAATCTTATATTCTGTCTCTCTCTCCAGTTTTTGTCACCCCCCCCATACACACACACACACACACACACACACACACACTCCAATGTATAGTTTCTCTCAAGTAGTACTCCCTTTACTCCCAACCCACAGTAACTTTCTCACTAATGTCATACCTATAATAAATGTGTTTACATTATTTGCATTTGTTTAAATTTTACTACATACCTTGCATTTTAAATTATAATTAAAAAACAATAGGAGAATAAAATAATATTATTCCCTTTAAAAAGAAAATGTGTTGTTTCTCTTACATGCCTATCAGACAATTCTTTTTCTTTAAGCACTTCGTAGGGGAAAAAATTTTTTTTGTCCTATTATTATTATTACTAATTTTTTACATACCAACTTCTGTTTTTTTGAGAATCCTATTTATAGCCCTTATTAGTTACAGTAATTTTTCTTATCAGTGGAAGAGGGAAATTATCTTTAATCTGTATACATATTCCTTCATTTTCTAGTCTTTTTCTAGTTGAGAAAAGGTTTTTTTTTTATTATACAGTCAGTAACTATACCTAAAAAAGTATTTTTTCCAACTTAAATCAGTCTATTAAAGTATGAACATATTAAGGTGGCTTGAAAGTAATCAATTTATATTAATGTACAAGCATGTGCATATAATTGATTTAATTCAACAAAAAAGTTTTGAGAACTTCCCATATGCCAGACACTTTACTGGGCACTGGGGGTACATGAGTGAAATTAAAGATACAACTTTTTATTCTGTATAGTTTAAAGTCTAGCAAAGAGAGAGAAAATTGACCCAATCCTTAAGTAAATACTGTCATATTTGAGTGCTGTGAACCGTAGTTAACCATAACAAAAATGGACTGCATCATCATACCATAGGTCCTAGGAGGTAGGGGTAGCTGGCTGCAATTTTAAATAGAGTAAGCCTTGATTACCCTCAAGAAAATGTTTGCTCTGAGTAAAGACTGGAAGGAGGTGAAGGGGGAAAATGTTCTAGACAGAACAGCCTGTACAAAGGCCCCAAGGCAAGAACATGCCAGCAGTATTTCAAGACTCCCTATACTTATTATTTAAGTAAATTCACTACAATGTTTCAAGATTTATTTTCTGTGGCTGAAAGCTCCTGTTCCAAGAAAAAATGTATAAAATACAAATTCATACAGAATACAGGAGTGACTAAATAGGGATTCTCAGGAGACTATGACAAGGACGGGCAAAACTGGATTTGGTGGACTTTTCTCTCAGGTGACCAGGTGACTTTTAGAGCGTGTTGGTTAAGTAATCCTGCTAAGTTTAATGACTGAAAAATGGCTTAATTATTTACTCCTGCCAGGGTATTAGTGTTTTAATAGGTGACTACAGAAAGCACAACACTTTTACCCAATAGAGTGTATAATGGAATTGCAAGCCTAAGCTAGCCATAATTTCCAAACCTGACTTCACATTAGCATTACCTGGAGACCTTTTAAAAAGCATATTCATGCCCAGATCTCACTACAAACCAATTAAATCAGACACCATAGGGTTGGGGCCTAGGCGTTGCTATTTTTAAAAAGCTCTGCAGATGAATTTAATATGTAGCCAGGGTGAGAATGAGTGAGTAACACCATGGGGCAGTAAAATGAGAAGAGAGTGGGCTTTCCCTATGAACTTATATTAAGCAATGTGACTGGATGCTCTATCAAAGTTTCAGTCAGGTATGAATGTGATTTTAATCTCCCCATTATCAACAACCTCCCACCTTTTCTTTGAATTAGAAAGTAGAAAAAAATCTGAGGTTTTCCTCTTAAAGAGAATTAAAACAATAAAATCTACTCCTTATATTTGACTTTTCAGACTTTCATTCATGAACTTTAAACAATACACCCTTCCTTTTGATTTCATACTTCTTATTCATACAGAAAACTATACTTTAAAAAAAATCAGTTTTCTATAAGTGAACTGAAAACACAGGTAGCCTATTTGCATCACAAAATATTTTCACAAATCCCTTCTTTTCTCCACCATCCTTCACTGTATAATTATTAAAAAAATAATGGTTTCATGTACATATAAATTCAAATATCTACCACATTTGCCTCAATATGCTAATTAAGATAGAAAAATATAAAATATTTATTTTTATATTACTTTTTTATTGAGGTAACATCAGTTTACAACACTGTGTATGATTTAGCAATATGAGCTCAAGTGAACCTCTTTAGATCTTTGTTATCACATCATGCTGATACAACACCAAGGCACCCTTGGTCCTTTACCATAGTCCCTTGGGCCTCCACATTTTGCTCTCCATCCTTCACCTTCCCAGTCTGGTAGCTTCTACAGTCATATTTCTAAGGCTTGGTTTGGTCTGAATACTTAATTGTTATCATCTCTTTACTAAGCCTAGCAATGAATTTACACACGTGTTATTCTGTTAAATGGTTATAGCAATCCTGTGAAAGCAGACCCATTGGTACATTGTTTTGCCTATTAGCTTACAGATTGGGACAGTAAAATGTTTTAAGACATTTTTTCAAAGCTACCTGGACAATAAGTGGTAGAATCAGGATTAACTGCAGAGCCATGGAATTTTAGCATCCACATGGTCACCTGCCTCTGATATTTACTGTCAACATTACACCAGATAACTAGAATGCCAAGAGCTGTATCTCATTTTTTACTGCTTTGTATCTTACCAGTTTTCAGAGAAGTGAACAAATATAAGTTTCATCATTTCTTCTTCATTCTGTGTAATTCAAATCCAGGATAACCTGCTATAACGGAACACAGGCAGTTAGCATTTTATCTTAACTCTCAAGTGCCATCTACTGGCAAAGTGGAGTGTCTCTTTTTACCCTAATAGCAACAACTACCCAAAGAAAACACAGGATTTCTAGAAATACATTTCATTTTAAAATCAGAGTTAACTTTTTATATAAATCAGAGTTTTAAAAAATATGCTCCTAAAATCAAGCACAATTTTTGGGTACCTGATCCAAACCTGAATTCTGTGCAAAAGAAAACTTGACAATTTCATTACCTAACATATTACATGACTTCTATATACTGAGCATTTCTATCTGTAGGGTAGAAAATCAGACATCTTAGGAAGATAAATAGCTAGCTTAAGCCCACATACTAGTAAGTGGAATAGGCAAAGTTATAACTCACTCCTAGTAAGTAGACTTTGCTCTTTGCTTTAAGCTATGCTATCTTTCCCCCACTCACACTCTTATTCATTATTACACAATCTATTAATAAGATCACGTTTCCTTGAAAAAAAAAATGCTACACAGAAGAGATTTTCTGTGTACCCTTTGGAGGTACCTTATATACACTGGTGGCATGCAAAATTACATTATCTTGGAAAATCATTTCAAATTTAATTTAATGTTCAAACTACTAAAATGTATGAAATGTTGTTTTTATTTGATTTTTACTTTGTTAGGCAAATTATATTTTAACCAAGAAGCAACTTAGAAAGATATTACTTTATTTTTTTATTTTTTTTAATAATTTTTTATTTATATATATTTCACATCATTTCAGTCCCTGGGGGTCACCCACCGCTCCAGCTGGTCCCCATTCTCCCCTTGTGCAGTTTCATTTGGTTGACCATATATTAGTGAAACCATTTGGTTTCTGTCCCTTTCTATCTGACTCGTTTTTGCTAGAATGATTTCTTCTAGGTACATCCAGGTTTCCATAAATTCATCAAATTTGTCATTTTTAATTGATGAGTAATACTCCATTGTGTATATGTACCACATCTTTTTCATCCACTCATCTGTTCTGGGGCATTTGGGTTGTTTCCATGTCCTTGCAATTATAAATAGTGCTGCAATAAGCATCCGAGCACAGGTGTCCTTTTGTACCCACATTGAGGTCTCCTTTGGGTAGATTCCCAGAAGTGCGACTGCTGGGTCAAATGGTAATTCCATTTTCATTAGTTTGAGGGTTCTCCATACTGCTTTCCATAGTGGCTGGACGAGTTTACATTCCCACCAGCAGTGTAAGAGTGTTCCTTTCTCTCCACATCCACGCCAG
>PVHY01029425.1:0-14360 GCA_004024945.1 Uropsilus gracilis | reverse complement strand
ATTTCATTCAGCCATGAGAGCAGTTGGCAGGATTCAAGTTGGGGGCTTTTGCTCAGGCTGTGGCAGCAGAATGAAAAATCTCTAACATAGGAGGCCAGTTCATGGCTGGAGAGATACGTGTTTCCTTGTGACACAATCCCAAAGGGAAAGATCACAGTTCTGACCGTACTGATGTGTGGTTAAGTGCATCAAGTTCCCATCCAAAGCTCTCCTGGGGTCTCTGAGCACAGACAGCACATGGATGCACCCCCAGGATGAGTCAGAGGCGGGGTGGATAGCATGACATTCCCATTTGGGGTTGCTCTTCATCAATGACACCAACTAACCTCTTTTCATCCCTCAGCACCACCCTGCCTCCCCTGTGGCCACAGTGCTAACTGGACCCCTCCATGCTTTCTCTAGTCTCCTGCACCTCGAGACCAGGATGCCTCTGGCCGCAGCATCCTCGGAGGCCCGGCATCAGTCACTGTCTCTGATGACATCCTCTCTCGGCTGTCCAAGAAGAGCCTCTCCAGTCGTTAATAACTTGGTTGGGGAGATCAATACCCTCCTGGTAATGAGCTCACGGAGAGAGAGTGCCTCTCCCATCCATCACTGCCCGCTGCGCCGAATGACTCCAGGATGGACTTCCACTCTCCAAGCATCATTTCCTCTTGGCACTCAGGGGCTTGGCCTTTGTCAAAGTGACCAGGGTTTGTGGAGTGGAAACAGCCTGATTGCAAGTGACGGCTCTCACCTTTGGAGCACCGCAGCGTAGCGAGCAGAAAACAAGCAACCCCTTCAGCACTCAGCAAAGCCATGTTCCAGGAAGCTGCCCAACTTCCAAATGCCAGCACCAAGATTCAGAATCAAAGACCACAGCTAAGTGGGTTTGGTTTTACTTCTATCTGCCTGGTCCCGTCAAGACTCTTCTGTGCAATTGTGAACAGAAACCATGGCAGAACTCCCTCTACTGCCTATCTCCTGGTTACCATGGGGTTTGGCAGGTGTCTTCCAGCAGAGGGAGGCAAGGATTCAATGGGAGAGGAAATACTTACCTATCACTCCAGGCTCCGGTCCACTCCACTTCACCCCACGGGTTCCTGAGTCTGATCAGCTGTTCTGGGCGGCCACGGAAATCCACCTGCAAAAGGTACACACAAAAGTGCAGCTGACCTTCTGCATGCCCACCACCTGGCTCAGGCCATGCCCACCAGGACCTGCCTGCCAGGCTCTGGAGCAGCCATGATTTTCTTTTAATACCCGTTTTCAGGCATTGACCAACGGCTCCGTTCATCATAATTCAGTGAGTAAATAAGAAGTCCTGCACAAATACAAGTTTATGTCTCCTTTAACTTGGTTTTAGGTTTCATAGTTAACTCAGTTCTTAATATGAGACCTCAAGGAAGTAAACACCCTCCAAACAAATGCTAACAGCTCAGCGTATAGCAGTTATGAGCACTTATTATAGACTGGGCCCAGTGATAAGCATTTCAAATGCACAGTTGCCTCATTCAAACCTCAGGGAAATCCCTTGAGCTGGGTGCTGTGATTATCTTTGTTTTATAACTCAAAAACCTCAAACTCAGAGGTTAAGTAATCTGAGATTGCCGAGTTATTAGGTGGTAGATGGAGGATGGGCATTGAGTCTATTCCCAAACTCAAAGCACACACCACCTTCCCCAGAGATCCTTGCACATGCACCATGACCCCAGTGCCAGCCTCTGCACCCAGGCCCACAGCACTGGACTGCTAAGGCTTCTACACTTCTCTCTTCATCGTGTCCTTCCCCAGTGTTTACACACATGTATTCAATTTTTTATTTGTTTTTTATTTTTGATTGATTACACATACATGCACATGTAAACTCTGAGGTTCTCCCATCACCAAGTCACTTGTGAACTGTCACTTGAACTCAATTTACACTTGGGAAGGATGTGATGAACAGCATAATCATGACACATAAAAACATCTAGGACAAGTGACATCTTTTTAATAAATAACAAGAACAGAGGCACCTCCTCCCCTACTACATTTCTCTTTTGGCCTCAGTCATCAAGAAACCTAAAGGAAAATTAATTTCTCAATTGCAGCACCATTTTAGCCTAGAAGATCAGGTGTGTTTTTGCTGTAGCTATCTGGTTTATTGTGTCTGTGCTTTTCCTTATACACTACTGCAAAGCCTGTCTGGAAGTAGGCCTAACAGAGTCAATAAAAAGGATGAAAATTAAAGCCTATGTTTCCTTCTGGGTTGGAGAGCAAGGAATACCTGTGTTCCTTCCCACCACTATACCCCACCCTGAAAGCTGGGGCAAGCATTACTGCCCTTTTTCCCTCTGGGGGTCCTTTGGGTGACTATAGCTTTATCTACACAAACATGCTTCTTGGAACAAGTATGATACCAAATGGACAGTTTCTACAAATTCCCTCCATCACCGTCTTCCTCTTCCTGGTCACATCCCAGAGAACATGCCCTAGACTGCAGCATATGGCTGTGGCTCTATCTCCAAGAGCCAGGGGCCAGAAGGATGTGCAATGTGCAAGAGCCAACCACAGACGCGTGGTGTGGGGGTCCATGGTGCCAGGGAAACTCTGCGCCTGAGCAGGGCAGGAAAGCTGCCAGCGGTGATTCCCACCCTCTTTATCTAGGGGCACCCTGGATTTATGGTGACAGAATCACATATTACCAAGGCACTCCAGTACTCAGATGTTTATTGCAGCACTATTTATGATTGCAAGGACATGGAAACAACCCAAATGTCCCAAAACAGACGATTGGATGAAAAAGATATGGTATATATACGCAATGGAATACTACTCATCAATTAAAAATGATAAATTTGATACCTTTGTGATAACATGGATGGTCCTAGAAAAAAATCGTATTAGCAAAAACAAGTCAGAAAGAAAAAGACAGAAACCAAATGGTTTCATTAATACATGGGACATAGGAAAACAAACAAAAGACCAGGAGGAAAAGTCAAAACAAACTAACAACCAAACTAAAGTACAAAACAAGTCAGAAAGAAAAAGACAGAAACCAAATGGTTTCATTAATACATGGGACATAGGAAAACAAACAAAAGACCAGGAGGAAAAGTCAAAACAAACTAACAACCAAACTAAAGTACACAACTGGGGGTGGGGGATGGGATGAGGGGGAGCACTCAGGGAGAGGAGGAGATGGATGAACCCTGGGGAATCAAAGATGTGAAATATATATATATATATATATATTATTTAAAACTTAAAAAAAAATCACATATTACCCTCCTCCACCCATTTACCTCTTCGACTCCGGTGACAGAGTAAGCGTGACTCTTTACCAGCTTCTGGCTGGTGACATCCTCTGCTTCAGCTGTGCTGGAGATCTGGGATAAGGACAAAGTCACTCAGGACGACTGGCTCGGATCTTGATGGGTCCAGCCCTACAAAGCCTCCCAAGGACATACTCCAGTCACTGGGGCCCATGTAGGACTAGGGGTACAGATACAACCATCAGTCCGAGGTAAATGGAGCCCACTCCAGGGCACCCCTCTCTCATCAGGCCCACAGTTCCAGGCCTGCCAGCCTATAAAATGCCACAGGTCATGGGAAGGTTATCTGTTCTCCAAGAGAGACCTGGTGCTACTTGAAGTAGAACACTTATCAAATAGCACCCCAGACAAGCTGGGGGTTACTCCCGTTCTTACTGATTGTCAATTGCCCTTCTTCTTTCACAGCCCCCCTCTTACTTCCCAACATTTGTCCCATGTCATTTACCCACTGAAAACACACATGCCTTTCCTGGACATTTGTAGAGAGAAGTAAAGGGGAATATTCTCTTTGTTATTCACAAGTTTGAGATCACCAGGTAAGGGCAAGAGCAGGAGGAAGAGCAGGCAGAGGGGCATATGGTGATAGACAGGCTGGGGACCTCCAAGATCAGGTCTCCAGGCCACCTCGGTACTCCTACACCCACCCCCAGTCCAGCCATGATCCCCTATTCCAAACCCCACCCCTTTTCTTTGGGGATCTCAAGTTTATCAAGTACTGTCAATCATTGGGTTTGTAGGCCAGGTACAGTGGCGCACACTTGTAATCCCAGCACTGGGAGGTCAAGGCTAGGGATGGCTTGAGTCTATGGGTTCAAGACTACACCAGGCAACAGAGTGAGACCTAGTCGCCAAAAAATAAAAAATAAAAAAATAGCCGGGTGTGGTAGTGTGTGCCTGTAATCCCAGCTACCTGGGAGGCTGAAGCTAAGAGATCACTTGATTCCACGAGTACCCCGAGCAACATAGCAAGACCTAGTCTTTAAAAAAATAAATCATTTGTTTTGCTTGTCTAAAATCCCAAGCTTACTTAGCAGAAGGACAGATGCAATGACTGGGTCTAGCATCCAAACATCAAGGTTATGTTCTCAGGATAATTCCTGAGCAGGAAAGGGGCTCTGCTACTAGAGGAAGTTGGGGATCCTACAATGGAACTCCCACATTTATCCATCAGTTGGGGCTTAGCCAGTCATGATGTGATAAGGACCAATATGTGAACAAATGTGCCCCAAGTCCCAGACTCTATTCTGGCCCAAAGCCTTCCCAGACTTATTGCCACTGTCCAAATGCCAGCACATGGGGAGAGGAGCAGACGCCACCCTGGCTCACATCAATGGAGCAGGCCAGCAGAGAGCCTGCGCGGAGCGCCTTCCGGATGATCTGATACAGGTTGGGTGGGGGCTTCTTCAGGTCAAAAAACTCAGAGATGCCGCCAGTGAAATCCTCAAATCCCTCCACTGTGGACCCTCCAGAGAGAGCCTCGTATGAACCATTGAGCCTGTGGGAAAAGAAAGAAAATTAAGCATCACTAACAGGCATTAGGAACCTGAGTACGGGAGACACAGGGGTGGGGTGGATGCTAAGTGGGGGCAGTGCTAGGATGTGGACAAGGAAGCCCTTTGTGAGTTCCACCTGTGGGTAAGAAGGGCGCTGAGACCCCATTTTCACATGGCCAGCTTGGCCCTGTGTAGGAATCAGCCTCAGACAACTCACAAAGCTACCGACTCCTTTAAAAAGCAAAGCACAAGCTTCCCAGGGCTGTCCCTGGTTTCTTGGGATTGGGGGGTGGGGGGACGGGCAGCATGGCAGAGTTGAAGGGGACTCTGTCTCAAGACTGAAAGGCAGAATAGGAACAGGAAGGGAAGGGGCTGAGGTTGCTGGGAAGGGCACCAGTCCATGAAATACTTAAAAGGAGCCAAAGGTAGGATGGGACATTGAATGTCAGCAAGGAGGATAACTCCTGAGAAAGGGAGGAGATGGGATGGAGTTTGGAGTTTGGAATCTAAGCACATTTGTCTTTTCTTCCTCATCGTTCTTTTAAAGATTCACAGTAACCTACGAGCTGACCTTGGGGTTTAAAGGAAAGGAAAGTTAAGGCACAGAGAGGTAGGTGTCCTGATTCACACATTCGTGGGGGACAGAGCTGGGCTTTAGGCCCCTGACTCAGACTGCTGTCTCTTAGCTCCTGAAGGAGAAAGCACAGGGTGGCCCAGTTCTGGGAGGGGCCCTAAAACTAGCCCTAAACCTAACCCTAACGTAGTCCTAGCACTAACCCGAACCCTAACTCTAAAGTTAGTCCAGTCCTAGCCATTACCCTAACTCTAGCCCTAACCCTAACCCTAACCCTAGCCCTAACCTTAGCTCTATTCCTACCCCTAGCCCTAACCCTAATCCTTACCCTAAACCTAACGCTTACCCTACAAATAAAGGTAACCCTAACCCTAACTCTAACCCAAACGCTTACCCTAGACCTAACCCTAACTTACCTTAGCAGAAACCATAACACTAAATCTAACTCTCACCATGAGCTTGGGAACGGCATAGAGGTGACCTCCAGGGAGAGAGGGGAACCTCCATGCTCCTCAGGGCCCCACTTACTTGGCGTAGGCTTTCTCCAACAGGGCGCTCCAGAATTCATCGCTTTCTTCAGAGTGCAGGAACAGCAGCTTCCCATCCTTGGTAGGCAGCCTGTCATCCACAACCACCTCCACCCACTCTCCATACTGCCAGAACTTGGGGTGGGAACACACAGTGGTTGCCCGTCAGAGTCAGCGCCTGGCAGGGTGAGTTGCCCCATAGGGCCCCAAAGGAATTGCTGTGCTGAGCAACGTCAAGGTTTTACAACTTTAATGCACCCAAGGCCCTGGAAGAGCAGGACCTAGGTTGCTTATCTACGTACAAGAGCTGCCAGAGGCAGCAGAAAATCCATTGTCTGGGTTGAGAACTTGCCAGCATCATACACCAGCAACTTTGAGGGATGGGGAACCCCAGCTCCTGACCCCCATTCCCAAGACTTCTGGGGAGCCAGAGGGGCACATCTTGCAGATGCCTGGATGGATGCATTAAAGCAATGGTTCACAGACTCTTGTGCATCAGAATCACCTGGAGGGATTATTAAACGGCAGAAGCTGGGTCCCAAGTCAGGGCTGCTGATGCAGCGGATCTGGGGTGGAGCCCACATGGATGGAAAGTAGCGCCAAGGACTGTGAGCAAGTCTCTGTACCTGAAATCGAAAGATCCCTGCGTAGTTCTTCTGAAAGCTCTGGTCCCTGGGGACCACACGGTGAAGCAGCTCTTCATTCAAGGTGAGGGAAGCAATGGCAGCCAGCAGCCAGCAGTCACCTGCACGCACCGTGAGGGAGCAACTGATCAGGCCCAGCCGGCTGTCTCCAACCCCACTGTTCATAAAGCCCACATCACAGCCCCCCCCCCTTCCTCCTAAGTCAGATTCAGCCTCTTCCTCCAGTCAGGAGCATGGGCCATCATGCCTGGCGCCTCACTGGAAGCTCTCTGTGCTCCTCCCCAACTCCCCCCATCCCCCACCATGCTGACCTGTTCACATCTCTTGAACACTCAGGCAGTGAAGCAGAAAATAGAAAGGAAGAAAAAAAGAAACAAAAATCCATCTTTTTGGTCCCTTATTGACAACTCTGATAAAGCATTTGGTGAGGGAAACATTAAAACTACCTGGTCTGCCCAGGATGTGTGCATGTGAGTATGAGTGAGCATTAGTGTGAATATGTGTATGAGTATGTGGGGGCGAGTGTGTGTATGTAAGCATGAGTGTGTGTGCACATGCATGTGTGTGGGTGAGTGTATATGTTCATCAGCCCAGGTGACCTTGGATGACAGAGTTGGCTCTTCACATCTGTTTCAAGAAGTTCCCTTTCTGACTCATGAATCAGGGCGGCCTTGATGCCTCCTTGCTTATAATCCTCGAGGATATTGATTTGCATTAAATCATCATAATTTGAGACAGAAAAAATAAAAGTCAAGAGAGGTTAAAAATTCTAGGGATAGTCACCATGGAGAGCCAAGTAAATGCAGAAGAGGAAACAGCCTGTGTAAGGGGGTCTCATGCCACTTCCTTGGCAGGCACTGGTGTCCCTCAAGAGAGCAATTAATTGAAAGATTAAGCTAAGCCCCAGAGGCCCCTAGCTTAGCTTAATACCCCTGGGGTCTATCAGCCCAGAATTGATGTAAACTTTGCTCACATCCATGTATGCTAATTCTCTGCCCAACCCTGCGATCTCATCATCCTTCTGTTTGCTTCTTATCATGTGAAAGACTTCCATGTGCCAGCCCTGTCACTGCCTCTTGGCAGTTCCACAGCAGAGCCCTGCCCTGGAGTCCAGAGCCTGATGCATGCTCAGTCGAGTGTCTCCACACCCCTGCTTGTGTGTCAGCTTCACTTTCTCCAAATAAAAATCTGAGTCTTTTTCATGAATCTTCAGACAGAATCCCTTTCAGCGCTTTAGAGGCCCTCTGAGGACCTTGCTTGGCCTTAGTTTTCCTCAACACTGGTCAAAGTTGGGAACAGATTCCAGGAGTTTTCTTGCCTGAAACCATGGTTTCCTCAGACTCAGGTTTCACAAGTGGTAGTAAAATTGTGACCCAATAAGCTGCCTGGGAGGATCTGTCAATGCTCAAAATGGTCCCATCACCAAGTCATCCTAGAAAGCCTTTTGCTCTGTCTACCCTTATCTCTCAACAGAGTTTCATGATTTGGTTCCAAATTCTTTTCCCATATTCTTTCCCCAACCAATATCAAACCCATTCCATTCTCTCTCTCTCTCCCTGTCTCTGTCCTTTCTCTCTCATACACACACACACACACACACACACACACACACACACACTTTTTGAAGAGCTTTTCTAAGCCAAGAGCAGCCCTGCTCCCCCTCATCCTCCTCCCCAGACTCCCCATCACTGATAAGCACCATCCTCCCTTCTGATTATCAGGTGAGACCTGGCCAGGTAGCCAAGGCAGTCTGGTATGGACTGTCCTGGATTATGCAGCTTCTCACTCAAAAAGACTCAAGTCAGGCAATTTCTCACAAAAAGGTAATTTTCAAAGAATGGATACAATAGAATTTCCCCTCCCACGCAGCTCTTCTCCTTCAGCCCCCAAACTTTCAACTTCCTCCAACTGCTAAGAATGAAATAAAATCTCTTCCCAGGATATCAAATCCCTTCCCAGTGTGACCCCAGCCTATGCCCTCCAGCCTTCCCACCAGCCTATGCCCCCCAGCAGCGAACCTAATCTCCCATCACACAGGACCCAGCACAAGCACTCCATTCTTCCCTTGCTTTTCCCCACTTGCTTCCTCTACTTGCAAAGTTCTGGCTGCAACATCACAGGTAGAAATCTGCCTTTCTCCGCAAAGCCTTCCCTGATGCCCCCTACCCTTTAACCCATGTGTCACCTTTTTTCTGTGTTTCCTATTTATACATCTCTGCGCACTGAACACAAGCCACCTTCTGCTTCAGCCATCTCAGAGGCTGGATGCAGAAACTCCATTTGTAAGTGAGCTACTAGGCAGTTTCCCTCATCCAATCCCTGAACTGCCAGGTGAGCTCCCACCTCAGAGCCCCAGCCCCTTCCTCAGCCACCTGAGCACAACTGATACCTGCCCATCCCCCTCTCATCTTCTCCTGCAGGGTAGGGAAGAGTCTGCCTTGACCCTGCAGCTCCCAGATCTGACTGACCCAATGAGTCACTGAGTCACATTTGTTTTCTTCTGCAAAATCCCCAGCAGCACCTCACCTAGGTCTACGCAATCTCCTTGGTGTGTGGAGAAGTGGGTTGAATTAAACCTGACAGATTCCACCTCCTCCAAGAACAGAGGCCTTTGTGTCTGAAGTTGCAGGGCAGAGGACATCCAAAGGGAAGAGGATCATGGAGGCTCAAGGGGCAACATCTCTGCAACTTCCTCTGGGGCCAGCGGCCTCCCCAGAGACCCTCACCTGGTGACTCCTTGCAAGACAGGCTGAGCGGCTTCCACAGCCAGCCTAGGACATTCCTCAGACATTGCAATTCCAGGCACGGAAACAAAATATCCCTCAGCTGCTGACATCAAACAGGGCTGCCCAGCTGGAGGAGAGTTTAATTTTCTCTTCATCTGCCTGGCTCCTGACATTTCATAGAGTCCACCTGGCTCTCGCTGCAGCGGAGGAGATGCGGTGGGCACCGGCTTTTGGATTCCTGCCAGCGACTGTATCAGCCATGAGCGGGTGGCCGTGACAAAGATGCTTCCCCTGAGCGACATCTCCAGATGAGCGGGTTTCCCTTCAGAGCCCTCTTTATTCTGGTGCTGAAAATTCAGGGACTTGTTTGGGGGACCTGTCTTGAAGCCTGGGGCATGTCTGTGGGGTTCTTCTCAGTGGGCCATGGTTTTGATCTTTGAGCACAGTTTTAATTTCCAAAAGCGGCCAAAAGGCTTTGGGGATCTAAAATCAACGGTGAGTAAAGTGGACAGAAAACGTGGGCAATAATCTAAGTGGACGGCTGCCTCATCCCAGCCTCCTTCCATGGAGGACATTTCACAGTGTGAGCCCCAGGGAGCCTCCTGGGTCACTGACCTCATGGGAAGTCTGGGGGACCCCCTGCCCGCAGTGTCTTTCTTCCTTCCTTCCTTCCTCAGGTTACCTATGTATTGGTTTAATAGTCGCTAACATAATATTTTATTCCACTCAAATGGTGCCCCCAATCACCTCAGTGGGCTCCAGGCTTCCAGAAAGAGCAGACAGACCCCAGCCAGAACCATGACGCCGTTGCTCTGCTCTGTCAGAAATAAGTTGTAAAGATGACTAAGAAATCAAAATTGATAGAGGCAACATCCCAAACAGAGCAGGACGGCTGTCGGGAGACCAGGCTGAGGCATGTCCACCACCCCTGACCGCAGCAGAACCTGGCTTTGTGGCCTCAATGTCTCTGGCACCTGGCCAGCATCGTGACACCAGAGGCAGGGAGGTTTGGAAGTGAGTGCTCGGGAAATCAGCTACTGGACTCAGACTTCAGAGACTTCAGAGCCAACGCTATCCTCACGCTGACGTGCAGCATCCTTCCCTCTTGCAGGCGTTTCTTCCTCCTTTTAAACAGTCTTATTATGTTCCCAGTAGGAGTAGCTCTGCCCCCTCCTGGTATTTCCACAGTCGGTGGCTCCCTGAACGGAATTCTGCAAACTTCAAACACAGCTTTGTTTCCACTTAGAGATAAAGCTCCTTGGTTTGTTGCTGCATCTTTGTTGACAGAGTGGAGCAGGAGACAATAACCTTGAGGCAGTCTTTGTTAAAAAAAAAAAGATGCCTCTAAGTTACAAAATTCCCTTCACAGACGATGTTGGCTTATTATAATGAACACCTGAAATTTGTATGATATTATAATACAGTGTTATTCAATAAAATGTACACTTAAAATTCCCTTGTTAAAATTCAAGTCTGAAAGCCGTGGGTAGCAAGAACTCAGGCTATAAAGGAACTTTCCAAGCACCACAACTGGAAGTGGAGATGCAAAAAGTAGAAAGAGGAGGGGAAGGAGAAGGTCAGACTCGGGAACACCTGATGCACGCTCCCTCACCCCTACAAAACACACACACACACACACACACACACACACATCCCTTGAGGCTGAACAATGGCTGGAGTGGGAACAATCGCAAAACCAAAGAGAGTTTGACAAGAAAGCCAAGCAGAGAGGATTAGATCCTGCTTCCCACTGGAAACTCTGAGAGGGGAAATAAAAAGGCAGCATTGAGTATTTGGTTGGAGAGAAGGTGAGAGAAGATAACAAAGCTCTCCCCCAAGTTTCGCCTTGTCAGACAGTGACCCAGCTGAAGATGGAAAAAGATGAATGCCGCTGTTCCAGCCATGGTGGCTCCAGGGGTCAGGGACTAGGTGGAGGGCCAGTGCACTGAGGTGACCCAGTCAGTTGGGGAACCAATGGTACCAGGAGAACATCCACTGCATACGCCAGTCACATCTCCAGAGACCAGCCAGGTCACAGACACAAGGATGACACTCAGCGCACAAGGACATTTGACCTTCTTTAGAAACCAGTTGCCACCACGGGGGGGGGGGGGGGGCAGAGAGGCCTTTAAGATGCAAGCAGCCACCCCCAAAAAGTGATTGAGTGAGGAACATTTATCTGAAAGAGACACGAACCTGAAAGAGGCAAAGGCGGAGAGACCTTTAAATGGTTACTTCACATTTCCCTCCCACTCACCTCAGTGGACATGGGCCTCCCAGCAAGCTGAGAACAGTGGAGGAGAATAAAGAATGCTAAGCTGATTGCACATCTGAATGCAATGCAAAGATTCTGACCCTGCTAATATGTGCTTGTTTTGTAAAAATCCATCTTCAATTTTGTCTCACAGCTGAGACACACTTTGACTGCTTTTCAGTGTGAGGCTGTTTCCAGTGTTTTATGCACCGGTGCTATTTTAGCTCTATGCATTCATGCTAAGTATTACACCACCCACCCCCTTTCTTCCTCCCACTGGTCAGCATGCCTTTTCCAGACCTTAGCATTTAATTCTTGCCTTTCTAAAAACATTAGCGCACACACACACACACACACACACACGAGTTTATTCTTGTTTTGCTGACAAGTCCCATCGCTTTCACTAGACTAAAATCTCCCTGGAGGTGTGCAGTGGTCCTTACACTTCTCATAAAACCCAGCATAAAATTCTTACTGCATGAAATCATTTTGAACCACATCAGAATGACACTGTCAGAAGTGATCTGAAAATTCATACCCAGTTATCAGCAAAAGAGTCTTAAGGCTTAGTCCACTGTGTTACTGATAAGTAAGGAGAGGTAAAACAGCATATATAAATACTATATAAGACTAGTACTCCAGCACTATCTTAGTTAACAAAGCTGTTAATACTAGTGAATTCAGCTAGAATAGGATTTCTTTTACTTGCCATTACTGATGCCTTGAGCTGGATAATTCTGAGCTGTGTGGGTTATCCTATGCATTAGAGGGTATCTCTGCTAGATACCAAGGTGGGACTCATCCTCCACACTGAGAATTAATGACCTACAGCAGAATCAGAGGTTGAGGGACGTCTTCCAGCAGTTAGAGGGAGGTCGAAAAAAATGTCTCTGCACAAGTGGGCTGTTCTAAATTATTGCTCAGTATGATGATGATGATATTTCTTTAGCCCCCCACAACTAATTTTCTCGTAGCCACCTTCTCCCCCTTCCCATTCCTTCTTTCACTCTGTCTTCTCTGGCTAATGGAATTGTGACAGTCAATGTATCTCTGACTTGCTCCTCAAGTCTGGCCCCCACCCAAGAGTAAGGTCTCTTCCTACCCAATTCCCAATATTTGTGCTTCTGAAGACTCTGGCACAGAGTGATTAGACTCAAGCCTCCCTGGATTTGGGAGAGTGACCATTTGACCTCCTCCAGGTCACCCAAAGCACATATAATTATATCATCTTCTTTCCCTCCAAACCATAGAGATGCCAGCCCTAACCTCTGCAACCAGAGGTAAAGCTGGCCACTTCTGAGCCTGGGAGACATCTTCTCCACTAGCTTCTTGGTGGCCCCACCCTGTAGCCCTGGCCCACCTTTGTGGCCATATATGTTTGTGTGTGCATATATATGTGCAGAAGCCCTGCCTTCCTCTGGGCTTAGCCCTACAGCACAGATGCCTGCCAGACACAAGATGGCCAGCTCTAGCCCTACCATGGCCTTTTGGCATCCCCAGGGCTCCTGTTTACTTTTAGATCATTGTCTCCTGCTCCCCGTCACCACATGGCAGCAGCACCTGCACAGACTGGCCAGAGAAGTGAATTAATCAGTCATATTGACACCCCCAAGCATCCCCAGGAGGAGCCTGTTTATATTGTGGTCCTCTTTGAGTCACATAGTAAATTTCCCACATCTGGTATAAGCCTGCCTTCTCCCTTGGAAAACATGCCTTAGGGAGGAGTTCGTCATGTCATCATCACTCACAAGCATTTGGCAAGCACTGCCATGTGTGGGTCAGTGTGTGGACTATGGGGCAAAGACTGAAGAAGCCTCTAAGCTTAGGCTATAACATGGGTTTTGGACTCAGAACACCTGGGTTTAAATCCTTAGGCTCCTATTTATCTGCTGAGTGACCTGTAGCAACCATTGAACTCCTATGGTTCTCAGTTTTTTAACCTGTAAAATAGGTTTGTGCCTTAAAGTTTATTATATAGAATCACTTGATACTAAGCAAAAAGGACTTATTTATAAGAGAAGAAATAATATAGACATATATCTCCAGTTGGATAAAGTGAACATTAGAACATGTATGTACACATGGGCAAACATACATGAACAGACATACAGTTTCAGAGCACCTCTTGAATAATGTAAGCAATGTTCCCCTGTACATGGGTCAGCTTCTTTCTACTCCAACCCCATTTGCTAATATAGTTTAAGGAAAGAGAGGTAGGAAGGGCAGAGAGAGGTGGGTTTCAAGACTCCAGAGTAGGGAGGTGGTACCCAAGTATTTGAGGGGAACACACAGGACCAAAGCCTCTTGTATCCTCCCCAGTTTGAACTCAGAGAGAAAATTAGGTGGAGAAAAGTAATGTATCAACCTCAGTGAGCCTCTATAGAATTAAGAAACTTGTGAGTGCTGGAGTTTTTGAAGAACTGCTAAATGCATTCATTGATCATGGCCCTTGGATATAATCAGTCACCAGGTTGGTGACATGATAGAAAAAAAATGGGTTCCCAGATGTTTCAGATGGAAATGGTCCACAAACCCTGAGAAAGTGATATAGATGTTTGCGTGATCCCATCCCAAGTTAAATGCCCTGTGTTCAGTGTAGTAATTTACTAAGGCATTTAAGAAAATGAAAGAATCTCGGTAAGAACAGAAGAAGGAGAAGAAGAAGAAGAAGAAGAAGAAGAAGAAGAAGAAGAAGAAGAAGAAGAAGAAGAAGAAGAAGAAGAAGAAGAAGAAGAAGAAGAAGAAGAAGAAGAAGAAGAAGAAGAAGAAGAAGAAGAAGAAGAAGAAGAAGAAGAAGAAGAAGAAGAAGAAGAAGAAGAAGAAGAAGAAGAAGAAGAAGAAGAAGA
>PVHY01029424.1:0-14296 GCA_004024945.1 Uropsilus gracilis | reverse complement strand
TTTTTTTTAAAATTAAAAAAAATAAAGAAAATGGCATTAGACAAGTTACATAGATTGCCTGACACTACAATAAGCACTCAGTAAGTCAGCTGTTAACCATTTTTTATACAGCTTTTGGGTTTAAATGCAGAATGGGATGATAGCTGCTCTCAGAGCTTCCCACTGGAAGAGCTAACGGTTCCTGCACTAATCATTATCCCATTTAATTAATAACAGTACTTATAGATTAAATTATGTATATGATCACATTTAATCCTTTAAAATATTTTTAAGCACTGCTGTGTGCCAAAATACGTTCTTAGTTTTGGGCACATAATATTGAACAAAACAAATGTTCTTGTGCTCTTATTGTTGATAGTAAATATAAGTTGTTCTGAGGAACAGGGTGAAAACTGGAGAAAAAAAACAACTTTGCACTTCTAGTCTGTACTGAAAACTTTAATAATAAATAGGCAAATTGTTCCTGTCCTCAGGAGTTTATAATTGAGGGCACTGATTCTCAAAGTGTAATCCTAAGATCAAGAATATCAGTATCTCCTGGAAACTAGTGAGAACTACAAATTTCAACAGCTCTATTTCTTTGGTTTGTGGTGAAAGATGTTCCCAGTGGGGAACTAGCCTGGCCTTTAAATTAGCTGTGTTGTAAAGTCGCTTGTTTTAGAATAAAAGAGATTGAAAAAGGGGGAGATAGGAATTTCAGGCCCTTCCCCCAAGACATTGAGCCAGAAATTCTGGAGGTTAGACCCAGCAAATTATGATTTATTAATAGGTCCTCCAGATAATTCTGTTGTGCATTTAGCATTGAGAGTCTCTAGTCTAGATTAATGATTTGACAAATTCAATTAATATTTGCTAAGTATTTTACTGGACCTTCTACACTTTCCTAGACTGGACCCTCTACAAGCATTTTCACATAATTTATCTCATTAAAATTTCTTATCAGTATAGACAAGTGGGTTACTCCTGTCTTGTTTAAGTTTGCCCTACTATGAAATATTAGAGGCCCTTTGTAGTTTCTCGAGGATGGTATGTTGTATTTTATTGTCTTCTGTATCCCACTCTGGCTCTTAATCTTGACTGCATGGTAGAATCTTTTGCAGTACTTTTAAAAATGGCAATACCATGTACCTACCAGACCAATAAAATCAGAATTCCCAGGATTAAGATCTGAGAATCATTTTTATGTATTAATACTATATATTGTTATATATGGTCATAAGTAATATTAATATTATTTTTTCATTACACAATCATCAAACCCTATACACTGTCTTTATAATTACAAAAGTTTTCCAGGTTGTTCTAATGTGTACTTAATTGAATGCCAGTGATATAGCACAATGGCTGACATTTAACTATCACTCAATAAATGACAAGTGAGGCCAGGCACGGTGGCTTGTGTCTGTAAGCTTCAGCCTGTGAAGCGGCCGAGCCTAGGGATTGCGATTCGAGTTCCTCCTGGGGCCGGTAGCGAGACCTAGTCCAAAAAAATAGCTGGGCGTGGTAGCGTGCATCTATAATCCCAGCTACCTGAGGCTGGGGATTGCTTGAGTCTGAGCCCCCCCACCCCCAGGCAATGTGAGCCTGCGGTTCCAAGGACAAAAATATGGAGACCTAGTCTCAAAAAAAAAAAATGTTTGACAAGTGAATGATGGGTGTTTAGATAATCCTTTTTTTTTTTTTTTTTTTTTGAGACTAGGTCTCGTTATTTTTGCCTGTGGAACTGCAGGCTCTGGTTGCCCGGGGTTCCACAGACTCAAGCAATCCCCAGCCTCAGCTTCCCAGGTAGTTGGGATCACAGGCACGCACCACCATGCCCAGCTATATTTTTTTTTGGAACTAGGTCTTGCTATGTGCCCTGGCAGGACTTGAACCGCAACCCCTAGCCCCAGCCACGGCTTCCTGGGCTGTTGCTTACAGGCATGCGCCACCATGCCTGGCCACGATACTCTTTTTTTCTGATAAGGTCAAGTAACTGCTTAAAGTTACACAGTTAATAAATAATGAAACAAGAATCCTAGTCCACTTATTTTGACTCTAAATCACAAATGTTTTCTATGAACACATCATACACCAAAGTAAATAATATCTAACACACTAGGAAAGCAGCTAGTCCAGGAAACTGTAGTTTTTGATAATTATAGTTACAGCATCACAATGTTATGTTTTATTACAGAAATATTTCATAACCTAAGGCATATTCAAGTAATGTAATCTAGCCGGGCACGGTGGCTCGGTGGCTCGTGCCTGTAAGCTTCAGCCTATGAAGCAGCTAGGGCTAAGGATCGCAGTTTGAGTTCCACTTGGGGCAACACAGTGAGACCTGTCCCAAAAAATAGCTGGGCATGGTGGTGTGCGCCTGTAATCCCAGCTACCTGGGAAGCTAAGGTTGGGGATTGCTTGAGTTTGTGGTACCCCGGGCAACGTGAGCCTGCAGTTTCATGAGCAAAAATAAGAGACCTAGTCTGAAAACAACAAGTAATGTAATCTTAAAAGTAAGTAGAGCCTTTATCATTAATATGGGTTGGCATATTTATGAACACACACATATGTTCATCTTTTCACATCTACCTGTGTATTGTAAAAAATAATTTAATTCAACATTTATTGAGCACCCATTATATCAGTCATTATTCTGTGGGCTGTTGATTGTTGCCCACAGTCCTTGCTTTTTTGTTTCTCACAGTCTGAAAGGGAGACAGGCCTGTAAACAAGCAATGATATTGACTGGGAAATATAGTAGTAGAACCATGAACAATATACTGTATTGCCCAGAGGAGGGAAGGGTTAATTCTTAAGGTAGGGAATCAGAAGATGAGTAGGAAAGGCTTAACCGAAAAGGTAACAGCTCAAATACAGCAAGCAGTGCTGATCAGAATTCTTCTATATCCAGCTCTGCGGTGGAATATAAGTCTCCACTTTTACTAATAGATTTAATTCGCATATTAAAAATACAGTTTTCTGGGTGTCTTGAGAACTAATGTGACAAACTTAGGAACTTCTTTTTTTAGAGACTAGGTCTTGCTGTGTTGCCCCGGGCAGTCCTGAACCCGCAGACTCAAGCAATTCCTAGCCTCAGCCTCCCAAGGCTGGGATTAAAGGTGCATGCCACTACACCCGGCTCTAGCAATTCCTGCTGCTGCCACTTTGAAATGAGCTTTGGAGAAAACAGTCCATGATGGTACCAGGGGATACACAGTTGCTGAAAGGGTATAGAGCCTAGAGAGATCATATTCTGAGTTCTGAGTAAGTGGCCCATGCAGAGGAGTGGGAGATAGGGGTGGCAGAAATTTTTACTATAATTAGCTCTGGGAGTATACAGCTGGGGGAGGGAGGGGAGTACAGCCGGTACTATTTTGAGCACAGCTCTGATTGACAGGACACGTGTGCTGGACTGTACAGATCCTAAGGCCAATTTGCCTGCCTCTGCTGTGTGTGTGTGGTGGGGGGGGGGTGGAGGTCTGGGGCAGCAGGAGCTGGACAGCCAGACAGGCCGGACGGGGTACAAGCACCTCGACTTCTCTCTCTGGGGCACTGTCCAAACTCTGAGGGCCATAAGCCAATCTGAGAGATGGGTGCTGAGGAAAAGGTGCTGGTCACACTGTCAGGGGGAGCCCCCTGGGGATTCCGACTTCAGGGGGGGGCCGAGCAGAGGAAACCCTTACAGGTGTCCAAGGTAAGGGAGAGCCCCTAAATTGAGGTTTAGGAAAAGGGGACCCTATGGGAACCTGGGAATTCATGTGGTGACCCATAGGGGAGAAGTGGGAGGCTGTGAAAAGAGAATGGGGGTGGCCGGGATCGCATGTTCAAGTCTTGTGTGGGGAGTAGTGTTTGAGCATAGGCTTCTCAGGGGGCTTACTAGAAATGGGAATTCCTGGTTTCTGGAAATGGAGAGAAACACAATTATAGCAGAGGCATGAGTCTGGCCATTAAGTCTGCTCTTGTGGATATGTGTCTCTATTCCAAACTCCAGGAATGAAGGGAAGATTCGAATATCTCCCTAATTAAATGTGAGGCTATCTCACCAACCCAGCTTAGCCCAGCCCAGCCTGGCCCAGCCCAGCCCTTCTCTGCCCTGCCCTGCCCTGCCCATGCCTTTCTCCCTAAAAAGATCTTTTCTCTCATTAGGCAAGTTTGTTTGTTTGTTTTTTGTTTTGTTTTGTTTTGTTTAGGTTCTGGGGGGGTTATGGCAAGATAGACCTGTCAGATGAAGTTGTTACCCTTTTGGGTTTCACTATACAGCTTAGTTTTCTTAACTAAGATGTGGGTAACTACAGTAATTCACAGAACCAATGTAAGAATTTAATGCAGTAATACATGGAGAGTATTTAATCACAGTGGTAGGACACTATTATACTCTAACATATGTTTTTGTAAGTGCATACATGGCACACTTTTTTTTTTTTTTTTTGAGACTAGGTCTCACTATTTTTGCCCGTGGAACCACAGGCTCAGTGTTGCCCGGGGTAACATGGACTCAAGCAATCCCCAGCCTCAGCTTCCCAGGTAGCTGGGATTACAGGCGCACGCCACCACACCCAGCTATTTTTGGGGGACTAGGTCTCTCTGTGTTGCCCCGAGCGGGACTCAAACTGTGATCCCTAGTCCCAGCTGCTTTATAGGCTGAAGCTTACAGACACAAGCCACCGTGCCCAGCTATGGCACACATTATTTATACATATTATTTATAGCTGGGCTCCCTCCAAGCTGAAAAGCTATTGTAAAATCTTGACTATGTAGACAATGGCACCTGGGATTCCAAGGCCTAGAAGAATTATTAGCTAGTGTATTGTCCTTGGAGAAAAATCTTGAGGGGCTATAAACATAATTTCCAGTATCTTTCCCATATAGTTTCTCCACTAGTCTCTTTAATCAGTGATAATTCTGCCTCCCCTCATTTTATATATTACTCCCTCCAACCTGTACCTTCTCCCCTCTAAATTAAGTCCCCTAATTACAGTCCCCTCCCCACCCTTTTTCAACCTAAAAAGTACTATTCTCTCTAACATGGGTCCTTCCTGTCTCAACTCCCTTCATTCTATTCCTCCTTGGAGCCTTACCTCATCTACAGTCTCTCTCCAACACCTTCCCAGATCCGAAGACGCAGCCAGGCTGGCAGAGCAGGACTCCGGGAGCGGGACCAACTTTTGGCCATCAATGGGGTCTCCTGCAGCAGCCTCTCTCATGCCAGTGCCATGAGCCTCATTGATGCCTCAGGGAATCAACTTGTCCTCACTATTCAGAGGTATGGAACCCTCCCACTCTACTGTGCCCCTGAGATGGTTGTACTTGCTCCTCAATTTACTTTAATGTTTCTGCAATTAGTTTGAGTTTGGGGCCTACTTCAACCCCTGCTTCCCTCTTGTCACATGTCTCCTAGGCCCTCACTCACAACCCTCTAAGCCTATTTGCTTCATACCTTGTCTTCAGATTTCCACTTTGCCAGTCCTTCCATTCCACCTATATGCCAACCTTCCCTCTCCCTTATCTCCTTCTTTGTCTCCCTCGTCTCCTTAGTTGTCAGTCAACCAACCTATTTCTCAGGTTCTGTCCTCTTTCCCATCTAGGACAGAGGATGAAGGGCCTGTGCGATCTCTATCCCCTGGTGAACTTCAGGTGCTGTCGCCCTTATCTCCCCTGAGTCCTGAGCCTTCTGGTGCTCCAGTTTCCCAGCCTCTTCAGCCTGGGAGCCTCCTCTCACCCCCTGACAGTGAAGCTTACTATGGTGAGACAGACAGTGATGCTGATGGCTCTGCCACCCAAGAAAAGCCCCGCCGACCCCGCCGCCGGGGCCCAACCAGGCCCACACCTCCAGGAGCACCATCTGATGAGATCTACTTGTCTGACAGCCCTGCAGAGCCAGCGCCTACTGTCCTTGGCCCTCCCAGCCAGGATGATAGCCGGGTCAGCTCCCCGTCTTGGGAGGATGGGGCAACCCTTCAGCCACCTCCAGCTGAGGCTCTGCTCTTGCCCCATGGGCCCCTCCGCCCTGGCCCTGATCTCATCCCTATGGTGGGGCCTGTTCCTCACCCAGTAGCGGAAGATCTTACTACCACTTATACCCAGAAGGCCAAGCAAGCCAGTGAGTATCTGAATCCCTTTTTCCTAGCCAGATCTTTCATTCTAAGCGCTAACTCTACTCCTCCAGAACTATGCATTTTACCTACCTGAAATAATTATTCTCATGCTTCTTGTTCTTTTTTGCTGTGTAGCAAAATGTACAGGTGGTTCACGTTAACCCAAGAACATGATATAAGTAGGGAGTATGGAAAAGAGTATAAATCAGTGGTTTACTTATTGCCATGAATTTTTTAGATGATACATGGAGTGAATGATGAGTGTAGACATGGGGCAGAGAGAAGTAGGGTAGGGCTACAGGGGCTCCTCAGTAAAATCACAGTCATAGTAGCAGAACTACCTTTGGCACTTGTAAGTTCAGTTAGGATTTCTGGGCACTGGGAGGCTATGAGATAGTCATGAGATCCCTAGGAAGTGCTAGAGGGAGGGATTTTTGGTTCCTTATCTCAGGCAAGAATGTGGGCCTGTACAGAAAAAGCCAGTTCCACTTATCTTGGACTCTCTGCTATTTTTGATGTGAGCTACAGAACAACACCTACGAGTAAATCCCTGTTCTTTGTCCTATCCCATATCTCTCACGAGAAACATTTCTTGGCACCTTGGAAATCTCAGGATTATCTCTCTAGTTCTCATCTCTTGTTCCTTCCCTCCACCATTATGATTACTGGCCCATGGAACATTGTATTTGAATTGGGAATAAAGGCAAAGGACCTGACAATTTGGATTCTGACACCTCTGAGATTGTCTAATATCCCACAACAAAATTCCAGATGCCTGCCCAGGGTCCCATGCGTATCCCCAATTCTCAGTTTAGCATTCCCCCCTCCCTTCATGCTGGGTGAGACTGTAGTTAGTGGCTCAAGGTTATTTTTAGCCCAGCAGACCTAATTGTCCAGTGGGATGGGGTGAGGGGAAGTGTAGGCAGGTGCTCATGTCCATCACACCAGGACTTGTGGGGCAGCCTAGAGAGGGAGAGGTCCAGACTCCAAAAATATCACGGTGAGCTCATTCAGCTGCCAGCTCTGGGGTACAAGACAAAGGGCCTTTAAAAGGCCTGGGGGTGACTCAAGCTGGTCCTGCTCCAGCCAACACTGCCTTTCTCGATATGGAGAACTTGGAGCTCATCAGCCAAGAAAATCTCAGCCAAGCCAGCTGCAACAAAGCTGCAAAGCTAGTTCCTGAGCCCCAGGACCCTTTCTATGCAGGTACTACTCTCCCATAACTAAGAGTGTTCTGGGTTCTAGATTGGAAGGGAATTATATTAACAGTTTAAGAAGGAAAGTCTTTTGGGACAGGTCTTACTCCCTTATCAACTCCTTTTCTTTGACTTCCTCCTTCTTTTCTCAGGAGTTTCACTGCCCTTTTTCAGAATGGGCTGATGCTTTGGCCACATGTCAGAGAGATTTGTAACCACAGATGCTACAGAAAACTCAGGGGGAGAGAGTGTGTATGAGAGAGTAGTGTGAGTAATATATGAATATATGAATGACTGTGTATGGGAGTCTGTGGAAAAGATATGTGTAAACAAAAAATTAATCTGTATTCATGTGCAACCGGTATAGAGAAAACTTGATAGTGATTGTTACTCATAGTGGGTCTTAGAGTTGCCATTAAATGCTGTTTACCTGCATTATTTCACTTAATATGCATAGAAATCCTCTGAGGTAGCCATTGTCATCCTTGTTTATAAATAAAGATACTGAACTTCAATGAGGTGAACTTTCTCAAGAATCAAAAAACTTAAATCAAATTGATTGTGATGCCTATCTCTCCTCAACAGTGCTATTACTTGGTTTCAGTATTGAGAAAAGCAGAATGAGAACCGTAATTAGTAAGGAACTTGATATCTTAAGTGGAAAGTAGATGGAATTTCAAGAATTTCCCAGGAGGAGCTGGGCATCATGGACCAGAGAGTATATGTCCAAGGCAGGGCAGTATCTCCCATTTCTTGGCCTCCCAGGCCCTTTAAGGTAAGGAAAACCTTGCCTTCTTACCTCTTAGTATAGTCTTTGCTTGCCTATTTGGTAGTGGCTGCTGGTTTCTCTACCTGAGAGGCTTAGAAAATAGAGAGCAGATAAGACTCTTATCCAAAGAGGCCCACTCCCAGCTTGGGGAAAAGGAGGATATATTTAACTTGGTGACCTTGAAGTATCCTAAAGATTTGGAGAGCCTCCTTGAAGAGCAGCATTCTGGCTTTTCCTGCTTTCAGATCCGAGGTTATCCCTGGGTTTGAGGAGCTGGGGTATGAGGCACAGAGGAGAGCTCTTGTGGTTGGAATACAAATTTCAGCCCTAAAATTTGTCCAAACTATTAGTCTCTGTAGGGAAACTCTGGAGAGGACCAGTTGGAGCATGTACATGTGTGTATGTTTGAGTAACTGTGTATTTTGTGTGGGCACATGTATATTTGTGTGTATGTGAACTGGGGTGTGTATAAGCTGGAGGCATGTGAATGAGAAAGTCCATTTGAAAAAATATGCTCACAGCTGCCTTTCACAGGATCCATTTTCTTGTCAAAATGATGTGCGGTGGGAGTTATCTCTGTGAAAATATATGATGATGACTGAATAGTGGGGTGCAATCATGAATAAAGATCCTTGATGCTAAGAGTCCCTTATGTCCATAAACATAGAGATAAGGGCTAAAGAGAGGGAATAAGTCCCAAAATTTCAGAGAAAACTCCCCCCCAACATTGTCTCTGTGGTAGGATAAAAGTGTTCCTTCTCATCTTTTTTTTTTTTTTTTTTAAATTTTTTTTTGAGACTAGGTCTCGCTATTTTTGCTTGTGGAACCGCAGGCTCATGCTGCCTGGGGTACCACAGACTCAAACCATCCCCAGCCTCAGCTTCCCAGGTAGCTGGGATTACAGGCACGCACCACCACGCCCAGCTATTTTTTGGGGAGTAGGTCTCGCTATGTGCCCCAGTGGGACTTGAACCATGATCCCTGACCCCAGCCGTGGCTTCTAGGCTGCCGCTTACAGGCATGCGCCACCATGCCCAGCCCTTCTCATCTTTATTTTCCCTGAGAGCTACCTCTTCTCCCTGCCTGCCAAGGGAAGTGACCTTCTCTCAAGCCCACCCCCCCCACACCAATGAATTGCCAACCAGGAGGGAGGCAGGGAAGGGATGTGTGTGGGTAAGAACATATCTTGGGGAAGGTAGGGGCAGAGTGGATGGGAGCACAACTCTGGTCAGAGTGGTGTCACATCCAACTAGAATGTCTTTCTTTAAACTGTCCTTGATTTCACCTTTCACCCTCCCAATCCCTCTAAGTCAGAGGACTTTACCACAGGCTACAGACATGGCTCAGGCCATGAAAATGGGCCTGAAGAGGTGAGAGAACTGAGAGAGTTGACCTGTGTAGGGGTGAAAGCCTTGGAGAACAGAACTAGGAGCGGCTCACTGATCATTTTCCCTCCTAATTTCCTCAGAACTGCAACGGGCAGAGAGCCTTCAAGAGAAGAGTGTGAAAGAAGCCAAGACCAAATGCAGGACAATTGCATCCCTGCTAACTGCAGCCCCCAATCCCCACTCCAAGGGGGTGCTTATGTTTAAGAAACGACGGCAGAGAGCCAAGAAGTACACCCTTGTGAGCTTTGGTATTGCAGCTGGGACAGGCACCGAGGAAGAGGAAGACGGGGTTCCTCCCACCAGTGAGTCTGAGTTGGATGAGGAGGCCTTCTCCGATGCCCGTAGCCTCACCAACCAGTCTGACTGGGACAGCCCCTATCTGGACATGGAGCTAGCCAGGCCAGCTTCAGGTGCAGCAGAGAGTCAAGGTCTGGGCCTGGGAGGGCCACTGAGTGAAACCTCTGGAAGAGGGGCCCAGCTTTTTGAACAGCAGCGCCAGCGAGCAGCCACCAGTACCCAGGAGCTGGTCAGGGTTGGCCCAACAGCCTTGCTTAACGGGCAGGATCTGCAGTCACCATCTTGGGTGCAGAGTGCCCCCCCTGAGACCACTGTGCTTCCATCCAGTCCTTTGCTGCCCCCAGTAGCCAGTCCCAGACCCTTCCTTCCAGGTGGTGGAGTTCCTGCTCCAGCTCCAAGTATGTTTAACCGGTCAGCCAGGCCTTTCACCCCCGGTTTACAAGGGCAGAGGCCAAGTACCACCTCGGTTATTTTCCGGCCCCAGGCTCCCAAGAAGGCCAATGAAAGTCTGGGAGGTCTCAGCTCTGCTCCACCACCCTTCTTATCCCCTTTGCAGGGGCCCAACCTTCCACCAAGCTTCATCTCAGAAGCTCCCAGCCAAGTGCCAGGCTCAGGTCCTTCCAGCACCTCACGCTCCTCCGGCCCGGTGATGGCCACGAGCTCCCTGTACATCCCAGCTCCTAATCGTCCAGTAACACCTGGCGGAGTCCCAGAGCTCCCGTCCCCTCCTAGCGCAGCTGCCATGACCTCCACCGCTTCCATCTTCCTTTCGGCGCCTCTGAGACCCTCAGTGCAACCAGAGGCGCCGGTCTTGGGTCCTGCGGCACCTGAGCCTCCCAGCGCTCGGGAACAGCGCATCTCAGTGCCAGCTGCCCGCACAGGCATCCTCCAGGAGGCCCGGCGCCGGGGGACCAGGAAGCAGATGTTCAGACCGGGAAACGAGGAGACTAAGAACTCGCCCAACCCTGAGCTTCTGTCGCTGGTGCAGAACCTGGATGAAAAACCCCGGGCTGGGGGTGCTGAATCTGGCCCGGAGGAGGATGCGCTCAGCCTCGGAGCTGAAGCCTGCAACTTCATGCAGCCACCAGGGGGCAGGAGCTACAAGATCCCGACTCATACGACCCCTAAAACCCCGCCTCCAATGGCTCCTAAGACCCCGCCTCCAATGGCTCCTAAGACCCCGCCTCCAATGGCTCCTAAGACTCCACCCCCAGTGGCTCCTAAGACTCCACCCCCAGTGGCTCCTAAGCCCCAGTCCAGAGGGTTCTTTGATGGTTTAGTGAATGGGGGAGCTTCGGAGCCACCAAAGCTTCAAGGCCGGGGTGGGGAACTGTTTGCCAAGCGCCAGAGTCGAGCAGATAGGTATGTAGTAGAAGCTACACCTGGGCCTGGTTTTGGCTCTGGCCCTCGACCCAGAAGCCCTTCTCCTACCCCCTCATTGCCACCTTCCTGGAAATATTCACCTAATATACGAGCCCCACCTCCTATTGCTTACAATCCACTGCTGTCACCCTTTTTCCCCCAGGCTGCCCGAACTCTACCTAATAAACTCCAATCCCAGGAGCTTCAGGCGACCCCCAAGCAGGGTATCAAGGCTCTCGATTTCATGAAGCATCAGCCCTACCAACTTAAAACTGCCATGTTCTGTTTTGATGAGACTCCTCCAACTCCTGGTCCCACCTCCTCAGGGTTTCCTAAAACTGCCCGAGTCCAGGAAATTCGCCGATTTTCCACTCCAGCACCTCAGCCTACTGCAGAGCCCCTAGCCCCCACTGTTCTTGCCCCTCGAGCAGCCACTACACTAGATGAGCCCATCTGGAGAGCAGAGCTGGCCTCAGCTCCTGCCCTTAGCCCAGCCCCTCCTCCCGAGTCTCCCAGGAGTCTTGGGGCCTCTCCCAGCTCCTGTGGCTTCCAAGTAGCTAGGCCCAGGTTTTCAGCCACCAGAACAGGATTGCAGGCTCATGTGTGGAGGCCTGGGACAGGTCATCACTGAGCCGGTCACAGCTACCTGGACCAAGGAGAACCTCCAGTTCCTAAAGTTGCTTCTCCTACCCATCCCATCTGCTCAGGCATCTGGAGGCTAAATTCACTCCTGCCACAGATGGTTTTAGAGTTAGTGTTCATCCCCCAGCTCCCTTCCAGCATCTCTCCTGCTTCCCAGCCTTCTATCTCTGCTTTGGTATTGATGCTTCTCTTTGTCTCTCTAGTTCCTTGCCTATATTTCTCTTTATCTTTAGGTCTCTCCTCCTCTACTCCTTCACTGGTCTGTATGTCTCTACATTAGTGGTTTTTCTTTGTGGGGCTCATTTTAGCATTCAGTGAGAAGCACATGGAAGACTGCTGAGACCTCAGGCAAGACACTCATTGCCGGTCAGGTGACAAAGGGACTGAATTGACCCTGTTAGCACTAAGTTTCTCCCTACTCCTTACTTTTTATTTCCCCAAACTAGGCTGGCACAGACCTATGCATGTATGTGTGTATGTACAAGTGTGTATGCGTGTGCATGTATGTGTATGTACAGATGTGCTTTTCTGTCTGAGGCAAAAGAGGAGAAGTCTAACAAAAAATCCTATCTGGGTCTTTCCTTGAACTGATGAAAGAAGGGTGAGCTATATCAATAAGAATCGCCTAGTAGAGAGAAGAGATTCACAGTCCTGGCAGCAGATGCTCTATGAAACTTGTGGAAGATGAAAAGTCTTGAGGGGTCAGGGCAATTTTATGGACTGAGTTATACCAGCTAGACCTAGACTAGAACTAAGAATTCTATTCCTTAGGATTTCAGAAAGTTAGCAACTTGAGAGACCCATACTAAGCAAGAAGCATTTGGACAATGGAAAAAGAAAGAAAGAAAATTTCCTCTGAGCATGATAAATTCATTGACTTCATTGCCTTACAACTTAAGACAAAAGAGGGAGAAGAGAACTATGGTGTGGAAAGTGAGACAGAAACCAGGAGCAGAACTGAAATGAATGAAACTGATTCATGGTGAAAGCGAAGGCATTGTTGGCAGAAAGTAAAGTTGGGTAACAAGAAACCAGCCATATACAAGAGGGGGATTGAGGGACAATATGAAGAAGAAGAGTATTTGTTAGAGTGAAGGGGCATGTTGGGGGAGAAACATAAGTGTTTACACCGAGTGTTGAAAAAACTGCCTCCTTTGAATCTATTCCTCTGTCTTCTGTAGCTTGTCATGAATACCTAGGGAAGTGCAAGGAAATTGTTTTTAGTCCTGCTCTATCCTCAGCCCACAGCCCTCATTCCTTTTCAGCTTCAGGTCCTGATCTCCGATCCAAAAAAGTATGGACTCCCCTCTTAATATGATCACCTGTCACATTTGCTGCTTGACCTGGAAACTGATTGTTCCCTTTGCATATTGGATGTGTGTCACTTTGATTTGTGCACCAGAATAAATGTATTCCCTATACCTCTTGCTGTTGTCATTTCTTCCAGTTTTTATCCTCATTCTGATTTTCTCAAATCCATCCCCCTGATGTGTTCATCTTTTTAAAATTTTGTTTTCAGTTGTTATTTTGATTTCACAATTCCTGATAGCTCCATTCATGCTATCCTAATTTCCACCCTTTTACCTTTCATCCCCCTGATCTTTTGTTCTTCTCTACCAATCCTGTTCTATTTTATGCTTTTTTTTTTTTAAGACTATGTTGCCCAGGGTTATCTCAAACCCGTGGACTCAAGTGATTCCCAGCCTCAGCCTCCCAGGTAACTGGGATTACAGGCATATGCCATCACACTGGGCTAATTCTGTTCTGTTTTAATTTAGCGAGGAGCTGGTCAGAGATGGACCCAGCAGCCTTGCTCAACAGGCAGAGTCTAACAATTCAAACAAGCTAAACAGTCTCAAGGAATTAAAGTGGAAACCATGCCTGGAGATGTAGACTAGGTGAGAATTAAAAGGAGAAAGGGTGGATTGGGGTGGATTGAGACAGAAAGAAAAGGTACTGGAAGCAAGCTAGAATTAGACTTCTGAGGAGCAAAGTGTCAGTGTTCCAATTTTACCGGCAGAGGGAGTATTGGTACCGATAAACAGGTTCAGAATCTTAATGTTCCCAAATAGTTTCAGGATTCCAAAGGCAGGGTCCAGGGAACATAGGTATTATTTTCTCCCACTTAGTCATTTTAGATATTCAGCCACAGAAGACAAAAACTTCAGGGGTTTTTGTTGTTGTTGTTGCTTTTGTTGTTGTGGAGGGGAGGGGAATATGGTAGTGATGATGAAATCCCATTTTGCTATTTATGTTTTTTCTTCTAATTGCTTCTTTGGATTGGGAGAAAATGGAGAAAGAGGACAAAAATGAGGAATTTGGAGTTTAAAGTGGTCTGAACAGAGACAAGCTAGAAGTGGGGAAGGTAGGCCTTGCAACTCCACTGCTGAACCTGAAAAGTTCAGGGTGATAAAAGGGCACAGTCAGATATAGTAGGGAGCTCACAGAGGGACAGAGGGCTATTCTGGGAGCTTCAAAAGTCACTTCCTATGGTATCCACAACAGAAGGGTAGTGATTACAGCAGAGATGCAGCAGCAACTGGTTCTAGAACCTGAGCAGAAGGT
>PVHY01029423.1:0-14296 GCA_004024945.1 Uropsilus gracilis | reverse complement strand
TTATTTTATTTTATTTTATTTTATTTTATTTTATTTTATTTTATTTTATTTTATTTTATTTTATTTTATTTTATTTTATTTTATTTTATTTTATTTTATTTTATTTTATTTTATTTTATTTTATTTTATTTTATTTTATTTTATTTTATTTTATTTTATTTTATTTTATTTTATTTTATTTTATTTTATTTTATTTTTGAGACTAGGTTTCGCTATGTTGCCCGGGGTACCGCAAATTCAAGTTGCCTGGGATACCGCGGACTCAAGCGGTTCCCAGCCTCAGTTTCCCATGTAGCTGGGATCACAGGCACCCTCCGAGGTGCCCGGCTGATTTTTTTAGACCAGGTCTTGATATATTGCCAGGTGTAGTCTCAAACCCGCAAACTCAAGCGATACCAAGCCTCTTGCCTCGCAGCGTTTGGACAAGAAGCATGCGCCACCACATCTGACTGTCCTTTTAAAATATATAAAATAAAATGTAATGAGATAGTGATGGCTATTATGTTACAATTAAGGATCTAATAAAATAAAAGTAACACTCGTATATGAACCGAATGATGGAGCACCAAGATAAAAAAGAAAATAACAGAAATTATTATTTCTGGAAGGAGAAAGAGATAATAAAATCATAGCAGGGGGTTTAATGCCCCTTACAACAGTGAATACATCAATAAGATAATGAGTAAATTAGAAGACAATTGCCTTAAGTGAGTGCTAGACCAAAAAAGTTTAATATTTACCCATAGAACACCCCCAAAACACTGCGTTCACTTTTTTTGCAAACACACATGGGACATTGTCAAGAACACACCACATGTTGGGATACAAGTCAATTGTCAATAAACCACAGGATTGAAATTATACCAAGTACTCTGACAATTAGTGACTGTAGGTTAGAAATCAACTATAAGAAAAATTATCCATGCATGGAGACTAAATAATATGCAGCTTAATATATATTGGATAAGAAAGGCAATTAAAACAGACATCAAAAACTATGGACAATGAATCTTTGACAAAGGAACTGTGATGGTGCTGATAGAGGGTAGTGATGCAGTTGAAAATTGAATAGGTGCCAGAGTGTCCTGGTGGGCAGAGTCTAAGAGAAAGACCCCACGAGAAGAAGTGAGAAGCGCCAAAAGGCAGATAAAAGAAAGGAGCAGAAAAAAGAAAAGAAAGAAAAGGAAAGGAAGGAAAAGGAAGTGGCAGACTGAGAGAACAGGCCCACGTGGCCTGGCCAGGGTAAGCCCCCTGGACGAGTGAGCTGGAGGTGGCAAGGAGCCATGGTGACAAGCAAAGAGTGACCAGGATGGAGAGTGTGGGACCCCACCAGGGTGGCATAGTGAGCTGGTACCTGGAGATGGCCAGGGATTTGGAAAGCTGATCTGTGCATCAGCAATTGTGGAAGAAATTTGAAGAGCCTTGGAGAAACAGAGCAACTCGGAACACATGGAGAAGAAGCGAAGAAAGACTGGACTTTGCAGCGCCAGCCTCAGTTTTGGAGGGGCAAAGGGCACTATATTGGACATGTGTCTTTGGGACCATTGGGACTGAAAAAGGGTGACTGGGGTAAGATAAGTGGCCACTTGTGGCATTAAAGACTTTTCATTTTCCTGGTTAATTTTCCTTGTTAATAAACCCTGTTGTTGAACTGCATTTGAGTGGCAACTGCTACGTGCCAGTGAAGAAAGCTGAGTGGCAGAAGCTGGATTTTAAGAAGTTTATCTTTTCCCTGTGGCTCGTTAGTTGGCGGCTTCTGCCCCTTTTGACCCTGTTTCAGTGCAATGGAGAAAACATGACCTTTATTTTTTTTGTTCTTGTACTCTTTTTTTATTTAAATTATATATATATTTCACATCATTGTGATCCCTGGAGGTCACCTACCACTCCCCTCCCTGGCTACTCCAGCTGGTCCCCTCTCCCAGTTGTGTACTTTCATTTGGTTGTCTATATATTTAGTAAAACCATTTGATTTCTGTCTTTTTTCTTCTGACTTATTTCTGCCAATATGATTTTTTCTAGGTACATCCATGTTACCAAATAATCTTCAATTTTGTCATTTTTAATTGATGCGTAATATTCCATTGTGTATATATACCACATCTTTTTCATCCAGTCTTCTGTCTTGGGGCATTTGGGTTGTTTCCACGTCCTTGCAATTATAAATAGTGCTGCAATAAACATCCCAGCACAGGTGTCCCTTTGTACCCACATTGAGGTCTCTTTTGGGTAGATTCCCAGAAGAGCTATTGCCGGGTCAAATGGTAGCTCCATTTTCATTAGTTTGAGGGTCCTCCACACTGCTTTTCATAATGGCTGGACCAGTTTACATTCCCACCAGCAGTGTAAAAGTGTTTCTTTCTGTCCACATCCACACCAGTACTTCTTAACATGGCTTCTTTAATAAATGGTGTTAGAAAACATGAAGAGACACATGAGCAAAAAAGTGGAAGAAAACCCCTATTAAACTCCATATGAAAAATTAATTCAACATGCATTAAAGATCTGGATATTTGAAATAAAATCATTGACTATTTGAAGGAAAGCATGACAAGACACCTATCTATCACAAAGATGTATTTGGACACTCATCACCAATAGCAAGAGAATCAAAAGTAAAAACCAACAAAAGGGATTACATTAAACTAAAAAGCCTTTATGTACCTCAAAAGAAACTATTACAAAAACAAAAAGACAGCCTACAGAATGGGAAAAAAAGTCTGCACATCACTTTTTTAACAAGAGACTAATCTGCAAATTTTACAAAGTTCTTTCAAAAATCCAATAACAACAAATAAACAACAGAATTTAATAATATGATTAGAATGATTTCTTGTGTCATGGAATAATTTCTACAATCTATTTTTTAAACCCAGTTATAATCCAATGTTTCAATATGCTACCGCTTGTTTAATCAAATCGCTAATTTGGAACATGAACATTGTTTCCAGTTTTTTACTATAAAGATAAAGTACAGTGGCATAGTGTTACTCTCATTCATTTGATTCTATTTTACACTTTGCTAAAGAGCTCATTCAGTTTCAAGTATTTTTTAAAATTCTAATAATGTCTAAAATTACATGCTGAAAAATTCAGATAAAGAGAGGAAAAAAAATTTTTTTCTAGGTCACCATATCAAGATATACTTGAATTAAATAGAAGGTTGGAAACTACCTTTAAAAAAGAACTCTATCTCCAGAGTGCAATTGATAAATTTAGAAATTATTTTTCTAAAGAGACTCAACAAAAAAGAGCTCAGAATTGAAGAGTTCAGATGTTAAAAAATAAACAGTAAATGTAGCATGGGGAAAATCACCAGGTGGAAAGAACAGTAAATCCTAAAGCAGCAGAGTGAAGAATCAATGGGGTAACAATGCCAGTGCCCTTAATACTACTACCACCTATGCTCCCAGAAGTCAGTCGTTCCAAGCTCTTTTAGAAAGAAACAACATAAATCAATAGCCATTCCATTTCCAGATTTTACTAGAATCTCAGACAAAGAAATGTAAAGCAGAAAATCTAAGAATAAGTGGAATGATAAAATGAAGCTTAAGGCATGCTTACATTACTATATATATATATATATATATATATATATATATATATAAGTCTCAATATTTGAAAAAAAATTCAAATGGAACAAAAATAATGTCCACTAGCCTATCCAAGATATTGCTATTTAGATTTGAACTAATTATAATTGGTGGATTTCTGTCATTGCTCTCTTCTATATGTCACTACATCCCAAATAAGAAAAATAGATATTACTAATCTATATATAGTAAACCAAAAATGGAGTTAGAAGTTAGAAGGGAGTTTAGAGCTCAAGCCCAATATTTCACCAATGGGGAAGCCCAGAAAAAGGAGGTAGCTTGATAAAGACTTGACTGATTCAGAAGTAACAGTGTAGGTCTTCTGCCTCTTAGCATAATACTCCTGCAACTGACATCAAAGTCAGCAAAGTGTTCTGGTACCTGTGGGCACAGGTTACATAAAATCTGTGCAATGGGAGGCAGTATGATGAAATGGACATATATGTGTACAGTATAAGTACTGATGTCAGCCCTCTAGCTCTTCCCTGCCTTCTTCCCATTTTTTGACAGGGCTTTTGCTTTGTTTTGATTAAGTTGTGTCAGTTCTTTTTGGTACTTAGACATTAGACTTTTGTCAGTTTAGTGGCATGCAAAAAATTTCCATTCCTTTGGGTAACTTTTTGTTTTGGTTTTGTTGTACAGATGTTTTATAGTTTAATGTAGTCCCAGCTGTTTATGTGTTCCTTCATTTTCTCTGTATAGATGTGTCCTGAAATATATTTTTGTGGAATAGGTCATGGAATGTTTGCCTATGTTTTTTTCTATGTATTTTATGGTTTTGGGTCTTATGTCCAGGTCTTTTATCCAATTTGAATTGTTTTTTGTGTATGGTATAAGGGAGTAGTTTAGATTCATTCTTTTGCATCCAGTGGTCTAGTTTTCCCAGCACCATTTAATGAAGAGGCTATCCTTGTTCTTATGTTTATTGCTCCTTTGTCATAGATTAGTTGACCATACGTGTGCAGTTTTATTTCTGGGCATTCAATTCTGTACCACTGGCCTGTGTGTCTGTTTTTGTTCCAGTATCATGTTGTTTTAATTATTAAAGCTTTGTAATATAATTTGAAGTCAGGGAGTGTAATACCGCCATTCTCTCTTCTTTTGGTCAAAAGGGTGTTAGCTATTCAAGGTCTTTTATTGTGATATTATGAATGTCAATAATTTCTGTTTTAATTTATTTAAAGAATGTCATTGAAAATTTTACTGGAATTGCAGTGAATCTGTAGATTGCTTTCGGTAGGATGACTATTTTGATAATGTTAATTCTTCCAATCCATGAGCAGGGGCTGTCTTTCCATTTCTTTATGTCTTCTTCTATTTCTTTTAACAATATTTAGTAGCTTTCTTTGTATAGGTCTTTCACATCTTTTATTAAGTTTATTCCTAGGTGTTTAATTTTCATTGGTGTAATAGTAAGGGAGTGGGTGTCTTAAATTTCTTCTTCTGACTGATTTTTTGTGTTGATTTTGTAACCAGTTACCTTTCTGAACTGGTTTCTTGTTTCAATTAGCTTTTCTGTGGATTTTTTTGGGATTTCTACATAAAGTATCATGTCATCTTCATATAATGATAGTTTCTTTTCTTTTTTCTCTATTTGTATTCCTTTTATGACTTCCTCTTGCCTTATTGCCTTTGTTAGAACTTCTGGTACTATGTTGAAAAGTAGTGGTGAGAGTAGGTATCCTTGCCTAGTTCCAGATCTTAATCATGGAAATGATTTCAGTTTTTTCCCATTGAGGATGATGTTTGCTGTCTACAGTCATACCACCCTAAATGCACCTGATCTCATCTATACTTCAGTTTTAAAGAGAAAGAAAATTGACTGGTTCTTTGTTTAAAAAAATGTTTTTCAAAAAAAGTTGTTAAGAATTAAGGAAAGGGAAAAACAGAAATCATGAAAATAAACTTCTGGAACAAAAAAAAATTAAGGGAGGGGGGAAAATGATAGAAAAAAGAATAGAAAACTATTATTATTCATCATATTCTGCTGCGATGAGTCAAGTCACCACTGACTCCTGTTCAGTTCTTTCTGATGCAAACCCTCCAGAGCATTTATTCGATAACTACTTGGATGTTTGATCAATTCAAGTCTGAGTTTTTTGACTGAATGGGATCCTGGCAAAGAACCAAAGGTTAATGGATCATTAGTAAGGACCATATCACAGGTATTTGACTGCACATCCAATTATGTGCTGGCACTAGCCAGCATAAGCTAGAACATTTAAGGCCTTTAACAACTGTTATAAGTGACATGGCCAAATCTGAATATTATAAAACTCTGAGACCAAGTGACCGAGAGAAAACACTCAAGTCTTTTTATGTAATTGCTTTGAGAATATTGACCACATCAAATCTAACTCCAAGGTACATTTACAGCACTAACTATAACACAATAATTAACAGCGAGTATTTTCATATCTATTATCTCATCTAAGGCCATAATCTGTAAGATGGGTATTATTTATTCTGCCATTTCTCAGATGAATTAACTAAAATTCAGTGAAGTAATTATACCAGAAAGGTGTTCCATGAATACTGGTGAGCTGAATGAATGACCTGTTTCTCACCAGGCTCTTTCCCCTATTTACTGCTACCCTGTTTCATAGCAAAGGTACCACCTCCAATAAGAAGTGCTAATTAATAGTACTTGTTCTCTGCCTAGGAGTCTCCTATTACCTCACTGGGGAGTGGGAGCATGCTATATCTGATTAAGTGAACCGATTCTACATTTTATGAATTTGCAAAAGAGAAAGATGAGTGCTGGCTTGTGGGATAAGGAAGTCTCTCTGATGGGACTGGGAGCAGAGTTGGTCCCTGACGAAGGTTCAGATTTTCATGAGGCAAAAAGAGAAATTGAAAGCATCACAACCAGTTAGGAGCCTACTGAGCAGACGACAGCTTTGGGTTGTGAGAAATCTCACAGGTCTCGGTGACTTATTAACTATTTAACACCTTTTAATTTCTTCAAGGTAAAGTTTTTATGGTCTGTGATTTTAAGTCACTTCTTAGATCTTTTCTCAATATTAAGAACCAACTGCCTTAGTTCCATGATTCCCTGGCATTTTTGAGCCTGTGTTCTGAGAGAGTTGGTGATTAACGAAGAGGAGGAGGAGACTGTTCACACCAGGCACATCCACATCACCACCTTTGTGCTACATTAGACGCGCTGTCTCTATCTCTCCAAGGGGCAAACAGGGAGTCAGAAATTTCGTTGGTTATTTTAACAAAGAAAATGAGATGCTAGGAGCTAGTTGGACCGTGTCAAAGGACCTGAATGACAAGAAGGGGGCACCTAGGATACACACAGAAAAGGTAGCCTCTCCCCTTTGGACTAGGGAGATGAGGGAAGAGACACTGGAATTTTGAAAGAGATTGGAAGAATCACTGCACTGAGCTACTCAGCCCAGAGGCATCAAGATGTGGAAAATGACCGGTTGTACCTCAAGGTGAATGCTGAGACCAGTTCTGGGCAGGGGGAAAAGTTGGAGAGAGAAACATACTGTCAGTGGAAGGAGGACAGGCTGTTACTGGGGTGACACTGTGGTAATAAATTCATAGGCAGGACTCCTTGGTCCTCCTGCCTTCTAGTCTTCCTTACTGAGAGACTCTAAAAGGACAGTGGACATAGGATATGGGGGTGTGCAGAGTGCCAACGGAGAATAGGTTGAAGGGTAGAGTTGAGTAACCATAGCTTTATAATCAATTTGGTGCCTCAGATGAGAAAAAGGGGCAAACAAGGAAATACAGGTGACTCTGACTCTGAACTGAATCTTCTCAGTTTTTTGGAAAATAACTTGAGCAGATGAGTTGTTCCATCTTCAGTTCTGAAGGACCAGGTGATGATATATTAAGCACGTACCGTTTACTGACAGAAAAAGACAGGGCAGTAGGATGGGGGAACCAAGTGTATCATCACATTCTGAAACACCTCATTTTGCCATATTTCCTGAGTTAGAATGTATTATTGATTTGTTCTCTTCTTCACAAATGCTCTATCTTTAAGGCAAATTCATTTTCTTTTTGCAACTTACCTGGATAAAGTACATGAGTTGAAATGGATAAGTTAAGTGACACAACATTAAGTGTGTGATTCACTTTCTCCATCTCCGAGATGAAGATGGTGACTAAAGGATTACAGGCAGAAATGAGAATTCTCGGGAATTATGACCAAATAAACATTTAAATATTTTAGAGATAATATTGGTTTGTACCATTACAGGGTTTGCAGGTGTAAAGCACTATAATTTGACATCTATCTAAGCTACATGATGCTCCAGACTAATAGTCTACCTTCCATCCACCACCATATGATGGACTTCCTTTGTTATAGGGCAGCATGAACGATACCTTGGGACTTCCAAACCTACCTGTACTAAATAGGTTCTTTCTTCCACCACATCAAACGCAAAACATACTCTAGTGCATAAGATCTTCAGTAGAAAGAAACTTTAATACAATGAGTGAGCAATAAAAAGAAGAGAAAGGAAACAAACAAACCAACAAGAAAAATATAAAACTGCCAACAGAAATGAAGCATAAAGCAAGAGACAGAGAAGATGATAAAAATGGGGGAGGTGGAGGGCACAAAAAATCAGGATGATTCATGGGTGATAAGGTGATGGGAGAAACCCGGGATAAACAATGCTGTAATTTATATGAATGTGTGTACATAGATATATATCTATAGATCTATAGGTATCTATATCTATATCTCTAGATTTATATCAGTAGCTATAGATCTATAGATATATATGTACATACATGCATATATGTGTAATTTATAGATATGAATATCTATAGATATATAGATATATTTGTACATACATGCATATAAATTACATATATATCTATAGATATATAGATATATGTGCAACAATCAATTATTTTAAAAAAGAGAAGAGAAAGGAAAGACAAAGAATACAGTTTCCAGAACCGGGAATGAGGGCGCATGCCTGTAAGTGGCAGCCTAGGAAGCCACGGCAGGAACCAGGGATCATGGTTCGAGCCCCACTCAGGACAATGTAGTGAGACCTAGTTCCAAAAAAATAGCTGGCTTGGTGGCACACGCCTGTAATTCCAGCTACCTGGTGACTGCTTGAGTCTGTGGTACCCCAGGCAACATGAGCCTGCAATTCCACGCGCAAAAAATAGTAAGACCTAGTCTCAAAAAAGAAAAAAAAAAAAAAAACAGTTTCCAAATCAAAAAGCCAATGTGACCCATTCCCTGTGAGTGAATGCCCAGCAAAACAGAGTTGGCCCAAAGCAAGGCCACTGAGGCTCGAAAACCTGCCACAAGTCTGAGGCACCCTCTGGTGGGACCCACAGGAAAGGGGCAGAAGGGTCAGGAAAGTCTGGAAGGAAAGGAGAAAACTTAAAATTCAAATCAAGGTAAAGGCTGCCATTGTGGGCTACTCCGCAGATCTCTCACCCACACCTCTGCCTTTATCATCTCCTTATTTGTTTCCCAAGTTCCTGGCACCAGTCCAAGGCCAAGAAGCAAGCACAGCTTCTTCACATGTCTCTCTGCTCTGTGTGGAATGAACCTGGAACCTCCCTTTTCCCTAGGGAAGACCCTGTTACACCTTTATCCAATTTCAGTAACCCCTGTCCCCTCCTCCTCTGGGGACACCATTTTATTCTCATTGTCCTAGAGTTTGATTTCATTTTCTTTTATTTTGTCCTTTTTCTTTCATGAAAGTTCCAGGTATATAGCTTTGTATCTTGACATCTGTAGGGTTTATGCCCATAGAAGGACCCGCAAATCTCAAAAAGCATATAGTGTGTGATTTTAAATATTGGGAGGAAATTATATTCTATCAGTAAACTTACTTTAAAATAAAATTATTTTAATGTCAACTCTATGCCAGGCACTGTTTTAAGAGAAGTAAGGGAAACCTAAAATCAATCAAACAAATCACCCACATCAGCTTGGAATCCTGAGCCTCTAAATAATGGAAAAATCCCATGCCAGTATGTTACCAACAGGGTTTCAAGATTTTCATTTAACAAGAAATGAGGTAGTGGCAAGCAGGCAGGCGGGGTGTGCCACAACACCTTCAGGAGTCCAGTTTCTCCATTTTTTTCACTCACTTTCCTTTAAAGGAAAAATTTACACTCGCGTGTCATTTCACCATTACAAGACACCTATTCTACCAAAATCACAACAGCAATCCAAAAAAGAGAGAAGAAAGAAGCAACGATCACTTCAAAGGAAGCAAAGATTTCCCAGAACCCCCCTCCCCAACAAATATGCTCACACAGCTGACCATAACCAGGGAGCAAAGTGCCCCCAAGCAGCAACCAGAAAAGGCAGCCTTTCTAGCTGGATACATCTCCACCACAAATAAAACCTGGAGTCTCTTGGTAAAGAAGAGAAGGCACTTGGAAGTTCTCTAGCTGTCCCACCCAACACCTGCATGTCATGGGCTCTTACTCTAGTCTAGCAGATTGTAGAGCTTTTAATTGTAGTAATTGGAGTCAAAAAGAAAGGCATTTGTTGGAAGGATGGAAGCACAGAATTGTAGACTCAAAGGGACACTGGAGTGGCAGGCTGTGGGGCAGGAAGCAGAGTCACCTCTGAGAGTTCTCATCCCACAGTAGCAGGCTGATAAATGTACTCAATTCACAGAAGAAACACTTCAAAGTCTTAGAGAGGAGTCCCCCTGATTGCTGATTGGGAGTCCTAGCAGCCCCGTCAAGCACAGAACGGGAGGGTGACTCTCTAAAGGAAAGGCAGTGGGTGCTGGCCGGGAGAAAGGTCGGGCACTGAGCACCAGGACAGGTCCAGGTGTTGACATGGCAGCCAACATTTGAGAAATGATATGAGTTTTCTGGATGACAAGTTCTCGAGTGCTATTAAACAGTGTAAAAGTCTTAATATTATCTTAAAAACACATCTTTGCTCCAATTCTTGAATACCTCAGAAAAATCCAATTTTCACTTTTCTAAACTCTATCAGACCTGTAAAAAAAAAAGTTTACATGAAAAGAAAAATAGCAGAAGATTGGATGGTTTTGTTATTAAGACTGTCTTCTGGTTACATTTTATATATAGATTCTTCTGAATGTAGGTTAGGGAGCTATTTAAAAATTAAATAAGAGAAGAACATTGCTTCTTGAACATTTGACTTGAAGATGTTCACAGCGGGGCAACATAAAATCAGATTTTTATAGTGTTGCCTGAAAATTATACCATACTCTGAACTAGAAGCCCACAGGCAGATTAGGCCATTAAAGACTATTACCCATGTTATTACTGCTAAAATATTTATATATTATAATTTTGTAATAAGACATTTCCAAAGAAAATAATGTTCGCTTAAAATGTACATCCAGTAAAGTCATTTCAGTATAGCATTGTTTGGAAATCTCTGCAGGTACAAGTTGAAAACACCAAATCATTATTGTAAGTTTTGATGTTGTCCTCTAAATGACTTTTTTCTGACCCTTGAGAACCAGTTACAGAAATGAAGACCAATACAATTAAGCACAAGAATAAAATTTGTTATAAATAAGAAAACTTCCATAGATTTTCTTTTTACTTTTTTTTTTGGGGGGGATCAATAGAGCTATTTCAATTTCCAATCAGTTATGAGGTCTTCATTCATTTCTACAAAAAGAATTTATTGAACATGTTTATTAGGACTGTCCCTAGTTCTTGTCTATTCAGATCTTTTCATTCTCCTTTCACTCCTCTCTACTGTAATCCCATCTTTTTAAAGATGCCAATGTATTCCGCTAAAACAGTAACCTCCCAGATTCACCAGTAACTAGAGGTTGCCAGGCAATCAGGCCTAGACAGTGAACTATAAAGGGAAGAGTTTGTTGCTTTCTAAAGGAGATTCATTTGACTATTCTGTCTGGAATGCAAATACACTTACTGAAACCATGATGCCATTTTGCAACCATGAGGATATAAGGCAAAAGAAATGGTGAGGGACTGGAGAGGAGCTGGGGAACAGAGAGGGGATGGGGGAGGGGAGAGAGTGGAGGGAATCATTGATATTTTGATGGAGAACTGACCCAGCAGGACTGAGTCATGAGGATGGTCTTTGAGAGTTTAAAAGTGAAAACTCTCCTTCCTCTCCTCAGATGTTTATTGCAGCACTATTTACAGTAGCCAGAATATGGAAAGAACCCAAATGCCCCAAAATAGAAGAATAGATGAAAATTTTGTGGTATATTTACACAATAGAATGTTATTAATCAGTTAAAAATGACAAAATTGAAGCATTTGTGATAACATGGATGAACCTAGGAGGAATCATTAATGGAAATAAGTTAGAAAGAAAAAGACAGAAACCAGATGGTCTCACTTATATATGGGATATAGGGGAAACAAACAAAAGGTCAAGAGGAAAAGTCAAAACAAGCTAACAACCAAACTAAAGCATAGAGTCGAGGGGTTAGGGTGGGAGAGGTCAGGGAGAGGATAAGCATGGAGGTTCCAAATGATGGCTCATGGATGATATGGTGGTGGGAGAATCCCAGAGAATACAATGATGTAAAATACTTATAAAAATAAATAAAAAATAAAAAGATTTTTTAAAAAATAATAAAATAAAAGCGAGAACTCAGCCAGGGAGCTCTTCCAGGTGGGTGACTACTTGCATGGCTCTGGTCTCTGCTGCTTCTGTTCCTGACCCCGAGTCACTCGTTTCCTATCACAGGTTTGCCCTCAGACTTCTCTCCCTCCCCCTTCCTTTTCCTCCTTCCTTTTCCCCTCTCCCCTCCCTTTCCTCTCCCTTTCCCCTCTTCTCTTCCCCTCCTTTTCCACTCTCCTCCCCTTCTTCTTGCCTTGTCCCTTCCCTTTCTCCTCCCTCCTTCTCTCCCCATGTGAATAAATTGTGTTTTAATTCTATTGTTTCTCCGAGTGATTGCTTTTGAGTCAAGTCATACAATCAAAATCACACTAATGAAGACCCACCAAGGGGGTCATCCTCTCTCCACTTTTGCTCCATTTCAATTTGATGACATCATGGAGAAATTGTATCAACCCCTTGTCTTCTGCCTTTTTCCTAAGTGAATTGTGTCATAGCCACTGTCATCGAGTTTGGTTATTTGCAGCAGATAGTTGTCTGTTACCAAACTGTACTGCGTATCTGGCACTGTGTTAGACTCAGGACTTCAAAGAAGCTGTGACCCTTAGTCTCAGGGAGCCCACTATTTGATGAGAGAAACATTATACAAATAACAATGTGAGTTGTTTAAAAGACAACTGCCATGAAGAGCAAGCATTGAGGCATTAAAGTTTGTTTGGGGCACGGTGATGCATGCTTGTAAGCCACAGCTTATGGAGTCACGGAGGGGTCTGGGAATAGCCGTTCGAGTCCTGCCCAAGGCAACACAGCAAGACCTAGTCTCAAAAAATAGCTGGGTGTGATGGTGCGCACCTGTAATCCCAGCTACCTGGGAAGCTGAGACTGGGGAGATTGCTTGAGTCCATGGTACCACGGGCAACATGAGCCTGCGGTTCCATGGGCAAAAATAACGAGACCTAGTCTCAAAAAAAATTAATTAATTAAATTAAATTTAAAAATAAAGTTAGTTTGGCTGGATCAAAACTTGTAAAAAAATGGACCAGGATAACACCCTCACACCCTGTACAAAAATTAACTCAAAATGGATAAAGGACCTGGAAGTGAGACCTGCAACCATAAAATACATAGAAGAAAACCTGGGCAGAGCCCTTCATGAATTTCACCTCAGAAATCCATTTGGGGAAACAACTATGGCTGGCAAAAAAATGAAGGAAAACATAAACAGCTGGGACTATATAAAACTAAAACGTTTCTGTTCAACAAAAGAGACAATAAACAAAACAAAAAGAAACCCAACCAACTGGGAGAAAATTTTTGCCCACCAGACAAGTGACAAGGGTCTGATAACAAAGATCCACAAAGAGCTCCTACAGCTCAACAAAAACAAAGCAAAAAAACCCAATCAAAAAATGGGGAGAACTAAAAAGACACTTCACCAAAGAGGAGATACAGATGGCTAATAGACATATGAAAAAATGCTCCACATCACTAATAATCAGGGAAATGCAAATTAAAACCACACTGAGATACCATCTTACACCAGTAAGAATGGCCCACATAAATAAAACAGACAACAACAAATGTTGGCGCAGATGTGGAGAAAAAGGAACTCTCTTACACTGCTGGTGGGAGTGCAAACTCTTCCAGCCACTATGGAAGACAGTGTGGAGGACCCTCAAACAATTGAAAGTGGACTTTTGAAAGTGGATCATTCGACTCAGCAATCCCACTACTAGGAATCTACCCAGAGGACATGAAGACATTAATTCAAAAGGACACATGTACGTGCATGTTCATTGCAGCCCTGTTCACAGTTGCAAAGAACTGGAAACAAACCAAATGCCCCCAAACAGATGATTGGCTGAAAAAAATGTGGTACATATACATGATGGAATACTACGCATCCATCAAGGAGGACAAACACATGTCATTTGCAGCAACCTGGATGGAACTGGAAGGACTCACATTGGCAGAAATAAGTCAAAAATAAAAAGAGAAGTACAGGATGGTTTCACTTATATGATGGATATCGGGAAAAACAAACAAACAAATAAGAAAAAATGAAGACAACCAATGGGACTGAACCATGGAGCGAGAGAGGAGGAGGGGAGGGGGAAGAAGGCGGGGGAGGTGAACAACAGGCCAAACAACCAACAACTGAACA
>PVHY01029422.1:0-14299 GCA_004024945.1 Uropsilus gracilis | reverse complement strand
GAGTGCGTGACCTGGAGCTGGGGCCTTGGGGGCAGTTAGGGGGCTGGAGAGGTGGGACCTGGGACCGGTGAGCCGTGGGATGTGAAGGGAAAAGGGGACGAGGACGGCACCTGGGGGCTCTTCCCCCGGACGTGGACGTAGTGGCTCGAGGAGCTGTGCGCCCAGGGCAGGCTGCCTTGAGCTTGGAAGGGGACCCGAGGGCCCGAAGGGCCTGGGGAGGAGCAGGAGCCGCACGGGACACCTTGGAGCAGAATCCGCAGGACCCTCGGCCTGGGCCTGGGCTGGCCAGGGTGGGACACGGAGGATCTTGGGAGACCTCACTGGGCACTTGCTCCTGGGTTCCGACCAGGAAGTCGTATCATCCAGGGCTGCGCCTCCTCTCTGGGCGCTGGCCCCGTGGAGGTGACCTGCGGAGCTGCAGCTGCCTCCCCGCATCGGCCGCAGTGGGAGCCGCTGCCATCCCGTTCTGCACCGAGGACCAGCGTCCCGGGGCCACGGGCCAAAGCCGTTCCCTCCATTGGGGGAGCTGGGCCGGCCCCTGTGTCGGGACCCACAGCCGTCTGCTCTCCAGCGGTCTCCCCCTCTGTGCTGCCAGTCTCTGGGGACAGCTCACACGAGGGGACAGTCTCGCCTTGCTCCCGAGGGCACGCGCAGCGGGTGGAGGCCCGGGGAGCACCGGCCCCGTGGCAGGAGCTCAGAGGCGGCTGTGGCTCCCCTCGGCTGGCTCCTGCCCTGCACACCGGCGTCCAGGGCGGCCCCCTGGCTGCACAGCTGCATCCCTGAAGCGTCCGGGTCACAGTTCCCGAGGCCCTTGATCCTTCTTGCTTCTCGGAAAGTGACTCCAGGGGCGGAAGTGTCTGGAATCTTCCCAAGCTCGTCCTCTGCTGCTGCCCCCCTCACCTCTTCAGCCGCAGGCGCCGGAATGGCAGCCGAACACCCGCCCCCCGACCTCGCACCCTTGTCTTCTCTCCCAGCCTGCTGGGGTTCTGAGGCCTCTGCCCACCTGCATGTCCTCCATCTGGCTGTGGCTTGGAACTGCGTGGACATCGCCCAGCGGGCACTCTTCCGGGGAGACATCCAGTGGCGGGTGAGAGGTGGGGGCTGGGTCGGGACCCTGAGAAGGGGGTGCACGCTCCTTCCCCCTGCCTTCTCTGGCCCTTCGGGCCTGCCCCGCCTTCTCGTAGCTGTTCATCCATCTCTGACTGCCCGTCTGTGCCCATCTTGGTCCTTCTCCCCGCATCCACCCACCTTCGCAGCTGTCCGCCCACCTGTCCATCTGTCCCACACTCAGCTGTGTTTGCCCTCTGACCTCACCTGACCTTCTTCTCTGTCTCTGCATTTCCACATCTCCCGCCCCCCAGTCCTCCCAGCTGGAGGACTACCTCATGGACGCCCTCCTGGATGACCGGATCGAGTTTGTGCGCTTGTTCTTCTCCCACGGACTCAGCCTGGGCCACTTCCTAACCCAGGAGCGTCTGGCCCAGCTCTACAGCGCTGCACCGCCCAAATCGCTCATCTGCAGACTCCTCAATAAAGTGTCCTCCAGTGCCTGCACCAAAACCCAAGCCGTTAAACCCATTATGGAGCCCAGACTCTATGGTGTGAGGCAGGTGCTGCTGAAGCTGCTGAGGGAACCGTGTGCATTGTGGAACTGTTATAACATGTTCCAGGACCTGCCCAAGGACAGTGTAAGGAATCCGGGGAAGCCAGGGACCTAGAAGGATCTGGGGCTGTGGCTATGATGGGAGAGGCATGGCCAGAGATTGGGTGTAACCTTACAAGGGGCAGGGTGAAGGTTTGAAGCATGGCCAGGCAGATCATGGTCCAGGACCAGTCCTCACCACACCCCCTTTCCCTGCAGACCTATTGGTCCCTGAAACCAGAACAGGACACTCTGCTCGAACAGGGGCGCTGGCGGTTCCTGCTTTTCTGGGCGCTGCTTCTTAACAAGTCTGAGATGGCCATGTACTTCTGGGAGATGGTGAGTGCTGAGCTTGATCTGACTCCTTGTCCAAAACCCTTGCCTTTATTTCTCTCAGCCGTCCCTGTGGGCATACAAGGGTCCCCTGAACTCTGACCTGACTCACCTCATCGCCGCCCTGTCCTCCGTTCTCGATAGGACTCCGGTTGCAGCTGCTTCTGTGCCTGTGGGTTTCCCTGTTCCAGGTAGTTTATAGAAGTGGGGCCCGTGCCCTGCGGCCGTCTGCGTTTGACTCCTTTCATGAGCACCCTGTGTCCGTGGCTCCTGGAGACACTCCCCCTTCACTGCTGAGGGGGGACCTTTGTATAGACAGACAGTTTGTTTCTTCACTCATCTGTCGATGGCCCTTTGGGTGTTAACTGCTTTGGGTTGTGGTGAAACCTGCTGGCGCGTCTATGCGTGAACAGGTGTTGAACACCTGTACTCTGGGGAAGCTCTTAGGGATGAAATTGTGGGATCACAGGATAGCACTGTTGAGGAACTGCCAGCTGTTGACAAATGCTGCCATCATTTTATATCTCTCCTAGCAGAGTACAGGAGCTTCTCCACATCCTCGCCCACACTTATGTTCTGGGTCTTTAAATTTTTGGTTATATATATATATATATGAAATGTAAAATACCCCACTGGGACTATTTAAGTATGTGTCTCACCGGCATTAGATAAGCTCATGTTGTCGGCCATCATGTGTTGCTAGGACGTTTACTCAGACAAAAGCAGTCTCCTCATTAAGCACTAACTCCACAGTCCGCTAGTCCGTGGAAGCACCATTTTCTTCTGTTTCTGGGTAGAAGTGGAATCATGTGATATTTGCTCTTTTACGTTTGACTGAGTCTGCTTAGTATATAGTTCATCTGTGTCATAGCACATGTCAGTATTTGCTTCCTTCTTAAGGGGAAATGATACTTCATTCTGCAGACATACCACGTATTGTCTATCCATATTGTCTATCTCTTGGTGGACACGTAACTCGTTTTGACGTTTTGGCTGTTGTGAATGATTCTGCTGTGAATATTGGTGCACGACTCCCTGTTTAAGTTCCTGTTTTTTTTTTTTTTTTGTTTTTTTGTTTTGGTCTTCCTTTAAGTTTCTGTTTTAAGTTGATTTGAGTACGGCCGAGGAGCAGAATTGCTGGATCATTTCCCAATTCTAGGTTTAGTGTTTTTAAGAACTGTATAGTTTCCCACAGTGACTAAACCATTTTAAGTTCCCACCGGAAAGGTACCAGGCTTCCAATTTCCTCATCTCTTTACCAACACTTGTTATTTTGTTTGGTTTTGTTGAATAATTGCCGTCCTGATGGGGGTGAAGTGGTGCTCGCTGGGGTTGTGGTTTGCATTTCCTTAGTGAGTGGTGATGCCGAGCACCTGCTGACTTTGTGTACATCTCTGCAGAAGTGGCTCTCCTCTTTGAAATTGGGGTTTCTTCTGTATTTGAGTTGTTACGAGTTCTTTATATATTCTGGCTTTTAACCCCTTATCAGATATAGGAATTGCAAATATCTTCTCTCATGCTAAGCATTGTCTTTCCGCTCTGTTGTTTATGTCCTTTGGTGCATACAGGGTTTAAATTTGGATTGAATCCAAATTGTCTCTTTTTCGTAATTTTCATACAATATTGGTCATACTTGCATGGTTGTGTTATGCTCCTTATTCCCCCATCCCACTCCCCCTTTCCCCCTCCCCCCCTCTGGTCACTCCAACTCCTCTCGCTGCAAGCTGTTGGTCTGTGTTTGACCCTCTGGTCTTTCCTTTTTCTGAACGATGTCCTTTTCTCCTGGGTGCGGACTTGCCCTCCTGGACAGCAACTGATGCGGCTGCTCAGATCTCCAGGGGTAGCTGAGGTGGATAGTCAGACCGAGCACATCAAGAACCGGTTGTAGGGCAAACTCGTGATGTGCTTCTGCAGGATTGATTATCTGTCACCTGTTGCTGGTTCTGTGCTGTACAGTTCTGATATCAGGGTTTGGGAATCCAACTCCCAGTCGATGGTGGTGAGGTGTTCCCTGCTGGGGCAGACTCCCCCAGGTGGTTGGTCCAGCTCCTCCCAGCTCCTCTCCATGTGTGCCATGGGGCCACAGCTACATTGTTGTGGCTTACTTCCCCCCACTGATTAGCAAAGGAGGGGGCCTCATTCACACTGCACTTTACTGTGAACCAGGGGTTTGGTTCCCCAATGCCAGAGATGATACAAATGGAAATTTGTGACAGGTCACCGCCATCGTTGGCTTCACCTTTCCGTCTCAGTGGTTCCTGACATGCTGCTTGTCTCACCCAGGTGGTGATTGTATCCAGGGCCATTATTACTTCCTTTCCTCTGCCTTATATCTGCAGCTGGAGAAACTGGAGTTTTCATTCCTAATGCAGGTCTGATTGAGGTTGGAGTGAACAAAGGGGTACCAACCCCTAGCCCAGTAGAGGTGCCCAGCCCCCACTCCCTCCCACGTGGAGGCAGAGGCTGGTTTCCCCAGCCTGAGACCCCGAGATCTTGGTGGCATAGGACTCATCTTTGCCCCCCACCCCTGTGTTCTGCTTTTGATGTCATATCTGAGTAATCAATCGCTTGTCACATCCAAAGTCATAAAGATTTATCCCTATGTATTATTCTTAAATTGTAGTAATTATGATGTATTTTAAATTACATGTTAATTGAGATCATTTTGTGTGTGATAAGTCACTTCTCTCTTGCTGTTTCAAGATTCTCTCATTTTGGATTTTCAGCAATTTGATTATAACATGTCTCAGCTTGGATCTTTCTAAGTGGACCTTATCTGGACTTTCCTGGTCTTCTTGGCACTATAGTCCCTTGTCTGCAATCACATATGGGGAGTTTGAGGTCAGTCTGTCTTCCTGACTTCTCCTTGTGGGATGACCATGGTTCAGCAACCTTCATTAAGCTGATGTGGAGTTTATCACAAAGAACTTCCGCCATCTTGACATCCACAGGCTCATCTCAGACTCCAGCACCTGAATGTTGACTCGGTTCTTGTCTAAGGCTTTCTCTCTCTCCACTTAGGCTATTCACAGTTTGGCTTAGGCTTCTGCTTCTGCTTTGCCAGAGCCTAAAGGTCAGACCGAGGTGGGAGCTTGGGATTCTCAAGTCTGATCTGAGCACACATAGAGTCTTGGGCCTGCAGGCAGTTTTCTAGACTCCCTGGTATACACTTTTCAAACCCATGATTCCCCAGGTAGCTATTTCTCTAGTCACTTCCCTTCCGCTCTTTGGGATATCTGTTGTTTGCCTCTATTGTTGCTCCTTTCCCACAGTCAACGAAGGATGATACGCTGGTCTTTAAATTCTTCAAATGCTTGGGAAACCACTTCTCTTCTGGGGAAGTGCCAAGAAGGGCGAAACGAAGGCAGGCCCTCGACTTGTTCATTCAGGTTGTCATCGGCCAGGTCCCCACACCCAGCCACGGTTCTCTGCAAGGGCTGAGCTGCTCCCTATGGTGCCAACAGCCTGCACCAGAGATGTGCGCTGTTGCCTTCAGAGCTGTCACTGAGCTGGGAGTTGGTGGTGGTGAGCAGATGAGTTGACATGTCGCATTGCCCTTCCTGAATTTGCTGACTTTCCCCTCCATTAAGCTTTCCCATGGTTAGTTTGCTTAATATTCCCAGATTCTCAAAAAGCTGATTCTGACAGTTTTGTCAGCTCATTTCTTTTTTGGAGGGACAGAGTCTTGACTTTCTCTACTTGGCCATTTTAGGTGACACCTTGTGTTGTCTGTATTGCTGTGCAGTCCATGTTCTTTCCTCCTGGACACACTGCCTTCTGCTCTTGCGGCTGCTGCTTGTCTGTGACCTCAGCTGCTGTGCTAACTCCAGCCCATGTTCTTACTCTGGGACCTGACACTCTGCCCTGAAGTCCACTTTCTTCCAGATTCATCTGCGAACATTCTTCAACCCTGGCTTCTGAGAACCCCAGTTAATTCCCAGGGAGCTATAAATCCATGTCTCCAAACAAATATGGGAGAGGCTCTCTCTCTCCTTTATCATGCTTCTAGTACCCTCACTCCAACCTCTGACCCATCCTAAAGCCCCAATCTGTCTCCAGGGCTCCAATGCAGTGACATCGGCTCTTGAGGCCTGTTGGCTGCTCCGAGTGCTGGCCAGCCAGGAGTCTGAAGCTGAGGAGGCAGCCCGGAGGAAGAAACTGGCAGACAAGTTTGAAGAGCTGGGTGTTGGTGCGAGGGGGTCTGGGAGTCGGGGGGTCTGGAGACAGCAACATGGGACCATCGTGAAGGGGCTTGTGCATCTCCCCACTCTTTGTATGATTCAGCCTCCCCCCCTGCCTTCTCCCCAACTCTCCCCTCACTCCTCTTCTTCCTCCTTAAGTGCCTCCCCTGTCCCTCAGACCTCTTTAGTGAGTGCTACCGCAGCAGCAAGGAACGAGCTCTTCGCCTGCTCTACCAAAACTGCGAGCTCTGGGGAGACTCCAACTGTTTCCAGCTGGCCGTGCAGACCAGTGCACCTTCCTTCTTTGCCCAGGATGCAGTAAAGGTGAGCCTCTAAGACTTCACCATCCTGAGAAGCTCCCAGCCAGACTCTGAAGGGGACTAGAAAATGAGGCTGTGGCATATGGGTGGCCCAAGACCTGACCTGCCTCTCATCGGCAGCCACTCCTTCTCCAGAAGGCCTCAGCCCTCTCCCGGGGAGACTACTGTGTGCAGAAGCTCCCTCCCTTGCTAGGAAAGTCAGCTTCACCCCCAGCTGCCACTTTCTTTCTGAGGTGAGGGCCCCCCCCCCCCCCCCCCCCGTGAACTCTTGTGAAAGTCTCACCTCCTGCACAGAGGTCCTCTTCCCGTAGGAACACTCACTTCCCTCAGCATTGTGTGGGGTCGCCCTGGTTAGACTCACAACCCTGAACATTTTCCAGTGCCCCGGACATAAACAGATTCTGCCCCAGGAAACTCCACCCTTCCTATGGGAAATCCATTCACTGGGGAAGCCCTGCTTGTCCTGACAATGTCTTCAGCGTAATTCTGACAGGGGCCCCAAGAGTCCCACCGTCAGGACAAGAAGCTCTGCCTACCCAATAGGAGATCCTCTCCTCACCTGTTGGAATGATGTGGGGGGGCTTTTCAGATAGTTACCCTGAGTCCTTTGCTTTGAGTAGTAAACTCTTACTTCCATTTTGGCCACCTTTTCTTCCCTGTGCCCCTCTGTGTAAGGGGGTGTACCCCCCTGTCCTGCTGGGATGTGTTGAGGCCTGAGAGAGCTGTTCTCTGTAAAGTGCTCAAGGCCCAGTGTCTGGCAGGTGTTAGCACATGTTGGCTGCGTTAACTCTCGGGCTAGAACCTAGGACAGGCGGTTCTCATCTTTGTCTCCTCTCCCGGCCCAGTGGTTATGGCCCCACCACCGAGCACTGGCTCTGCACTCTGGAACTGGGGCCCGGTCCTCCCCCGGGGTCTTTGGGAGGAGGCTGAGGGACATTCAGACTCCTAATCCTCCCCATCTCCGCAGTCTCTGCTGACACAGAAATGGTGGGGGGAGATGAAGATCACCACCCCCAAGTGGGCCCTGGTTCTTGCCTTCTTTTGTCCCCCACTCATCTACACCAAACTCATCACCTTCAGGTCAGTCCCCTGGGATTAGATTGGCTGAAGGGAGACTCAGTTTCTCCTTCCTGTTCATTTCTTGCTTTTCTACTCCATCTGGCCAGTGAGTGCTTCCCTGTCTTTGTTCACTCTTTCCTTCCCCCAGAGCGGGCCCATGTACTGGTGAGCTTTTTGGGGTGCTCTCTGCAGTTCTTCCTTTGCCCTCTGACAATGGCTCTGGATGATGTCGCTTGGGTGACTCCGTCTCTGGATGAAGTTCTCAGAGAACTCCTCTCCTGCTCTCCTCCTCCTCCATTTCTCTCTGCTTCCACCATCCATTCCAGGAAGACAGATGAAGAGTCTATGCAGAAGGACCTGGATTTTGACGTGGACAGTGTCATCAATGGGTCAGGCCCTCTTCAGTAAGTTGAACCCTAGCACACTGTGATGCGGGGGCTCTCTGGGCTGCATCACCACTACCAGGCACAGAGAGCAAGGCTGGGCACGGGCACAGGTGTGACTTCGTGACATCACTGAAGAACTGAGGAAGTTTCCAGAGTGCCAATCTCAAGACTTAGTTCAAGTTTGGTGCCGCCACCAACGAGGTCTTCCCTGGAAGTCAGTTTGTTTTCTGTGATAAATATTTCCATCTCAGATACAGCAAGTGGAGATGGTGGAGCTGGTGTATTTAGGATTCTCTTACCTATACCTGTTTTCTGAACCAGGGCCTTGCTTTCATCTCTCTCCTGTGGTTTCCAGAAAGGTGTTTCCAAAGTCAGGCTGAAGGGTATGAAAGGGAATCTTTATCAGGCTTTTGATCGTTTTTGAGTGGAGGTGCCGAGGGACTCACCTCTAATCCTGACTTAACCTTGGGCGTGACTCCCAGCGGAAGGTTCCACCTATGTTAGTCAGGTTAGGGTGAGTGAAGCTGCAGAAAATACGAGACACCCAGAGTTCTCAGTGATCGGATGCTGGAGGGGTAATTCTCACAGCGTGTTTGGGGGTTACCATGGCTCTACTCTGGTGGTCCCCACTTTAGGGTGAGTGAGCTCCTCTCACTCAGATGCTGCTCATTCCAGGGCAGCGGGAAAACAGACACAGTGACCACGTGCTGGCCTTTCAGGCTCCACGGAGACGCGAAATCTCTCACTTTTGTCCACATGTGACTGACAGAGGCCAGTCATGTGCAATCCTGATCCTTCTATAAAGAGGGGAACGCTGGGAGGGAGCCACAATATTTACCGAAGATACAGGCTGGCATGATGGCGCATGCCTGTAGATTGCAGCCTAGGAAGCCATGGCCCGGGCCAGGGATCGCGGTTTGAGTCCCGCTGGGGGCATGTAGTGAGACCTAGTCCCAAAAAAATAGCTGGGCGTGGTGGTGCACGCCTGTAATTCCAGCTACCTGGCAAGCTGAGGCCGGGGATTGCTTGAGTCTGTGGTACCCCAGGCAATTGAGCCTGTGGTTCCATGAGCAGAAATAGCGAGACCTAGTCTCAACAACAACAACAAAAAACTAGCGTGAATGCCCTGTTGGAGTGGCTGGGAGTCTCGTGAAAAGAATGCATGTGAAATGCAGGTCATAGTGTCCAGCACATAGTAGGGCTCAGTTCATGGGGGGTTTTATTACTGCTGCTGCTATTAATACAGAACAACTTATTTTGTTCAGTGGGGTGTGTGCGTGTGTGCGTGTGTGTGTGTGTGTGTGTGTGTGTGTGTGGTGTAAGGACCCAAATCTGTGGTAATAGAGGAAGAGGCCCACAATCGTACCTCCATCTCCACTTGAACAACAGAGTTAGGGAGAGTGAAGTTCTTGCCCCCCAATATCCTGCAAGAAAAATGTTTTTCTGGCAACTGTTACCAATATGATCAGACTGTCAGACAGGTACAAACTTCCCCCCACTCTTGAAACAGGTCAAATATGAATACATGGGTAGTTGCGTACGTTTCCTCCTAAGACAGTGCACAAACAGTGTAAAGTATTCATCAAGATGGGAAATTTGAAACTGAAATTCCGATGACATCATCTGCTGCTACAGGACAAACTGGTCAGCTGGTCTAGTTCTCCCAGGAGGCTGTGCGAGAGGGTCCACTACTGTCTCCATTTTACATTGTGTTGTCTCCATGAAGCAGGGGCCGGAGCCACCCCAGGACAGGGTCATTAAGTGGCAGAGCTGGGATCTGAGCCCGATCTCCTGCCTGAGTCTACTCCTAGCTCCCAGGAGAACCATGGTGATGGGGGAGTGGAAGGGGCAAGTATTGGGACAGACCCTACCTCCTCCTCAAGGTCAAGTTCATCCTCTCCCCATTGCACTTCCCTCAGGTCTCCTGAGATGGCTCAGCCCAGACAGCGGGGCTCCCATGGGGGGTGCGCCCCAAGCCTGTACCGCTGGTGCCACTTCTGGACGGCCCCGGTGACCACCTTCCTGAGCAACATGGTCAGCTACGTGCTCTTCCTGCTGCTCTTCACCTGGGTGCTGCTCATGGACTTGCCGCCTGAGTCGCCCAGCGGCCTGGAGATGCTGCTGTACTTCTGGGTCTTCACGCTGATCTGCGAGGAGATCCGCCAGATCTGGGGTAGCTGCTGGTGCAGCTACTGTGGGAAGAGACTTAGGCCCAGCCCTGGCCACAATGTGCTGTGCCCTTGGCTGTACCCTTACCTTGAAGACACCTGGAACCAGTGCGACCTGGTGGCCTTTATGGGCTTCGTGGTGGGTGTGGGCTGCCGGTGAGTGGGGACCTGATGGGAGCCTCTGACCCTCCTGCCTGGGTGGTTCTCAACTCTCCACTTCTCCCCTTATTCCTAAAGACTAACAGGGGGAACCCTTCTAGCTGGGAAGGGTTTACTCACACCTGGATATCCACTTTGGGGGTGGCAGGGTTCAAAGGTGGACTCTCATATCAGCTGCTGTTTGCATGAGCCGCCAAACAGGAGTGTGCAGTGCACATGTCTTCTGTCTGAGTTTACAATACTTGGGGCGCTTCTTGGAGGAGGCAGAAAGGTCTTTGTGGACAGGGTCCAGTGAGAACATTACCTGGACGGTTAATGGAGGACCTCTTTTCCCTGAGCAGCGCTGCCTGCTCTGGTAGAAATGCTGCAGAGTAACTGGGCGTGAATCGTTTGCTCAGGCTGCGAGATAAGAATTTTGCAGAACACAGGGCTCCTGCATTTATATCAGTAGCTTTGGAGATGACGGAAAGACCTGTGCTACCTGTTTAGCTGTTTTCTAGGCAAGGGGAGAATTTTTGCATGGCACAAAAATCCAGAACTGCATGTTTACCAGCGAGAATTTTTCAGTCATTTCTAGAATTGAATCAATGAATCTTTTTTTCCCCCCAGTCCAGGCTAGATGGACAATTATTTGTTTCTGGTTTTTTATATCAAAATAACAAAGATTTACATCCTTGGTTTAAACTTTGTGGTTCAAAGGTACACATTTTCCTGAAATGGATGAATTTCCTATACAATACTTTGTTATTTACAGTCATCATGTGTAAGAGCCTGCCCCCTGGAGGACATGCTTGTCAATACCTGATATTTTCTAAAATGTAGCTCTCAATTTAACCTTTTTTGATAGATGGGATGGGTAAAACCACCTCCTCTTTTCATGTATGCATGTCTGACTATTACATAGGTTGGGCATCTTTTCATGGCTAATGATCATAATTACTGACATCATTGGTTTTTCATATTCTTATCCCAAATACAAAAATTGTGCTATTGCTCACTTGCATATGTCTATATAAATCTCTATTGTTTGTCTATCTACTTGCCTCCTGCCTGCCTATATATATCACTTGCCTATCTGTGCGTGAAGGCAGGTAGCTATGGAGGACACATTTACCTTGGGATACTGTCTCCTTACACTCTGGGTCCTAATGTTTGGTGCTTTTGTTCTATATACCTTCTCACAGGTTTTGGCTTGTGTGTTCATTTTGGTGCACTTTCTTTTATTCTTTATCCTTTTGTTTTGAAATAACCTGTAACTTACAAACAACACTGCCAGACAGTTCAAGGAATTCTCTTACACCTTTCTCCTAGGTGGACATGGTACATATCAGAACCAGAGCATTTTATTCAGCGGTTACCTGTTGTCCCTCTGATTCCTCTCAGGACTATTCCAGGATCCATGTGGCCTTAGCTTTTCCTCTTGTCTTAATCTTCTCAGATCTCAGACACTCCTTCAGACCTTTATATGATGTTACTGACTTTTGTTCTTTCCAGTCCAGTTCTTTTGTAGAATTTTCCTTTGTTTGTCTGAAATTCCCTAGTGGTCACATTTAGGCTATGCAGATTTGGCAGACAACTTTGAGTTTCTCAGTCCATTATCTTCCCTGTATCTTTGGGGGCAGAGAAATTTCCTATGTCATAGTAGTTGGCGTATTCAATCTTCTCCTTTATTGTGTTTGTGTCTTGTATATATTTTCATTTTCACATTTTACAAAGACAGGCTAATCAGGAGAGAGAGTGTGTGAGAGAGCTAGAGAGCAAGAGAGGGAGAAGGAAGAGGGGAGACACAGAGGCCTGCATAGTCAGGTGGGCAGGAGAGATGCCAAGGCTTTTTTTTGAGAGATTGAGTTTTTATGAGAGTAGGTCTCACTATGGGCCCCAGGCGGGACTCGAACCACCATCCCTAGGCCCTGCCGCTTCATAGGCTGAAGCTTACAGGCACGAGCCACCATGCCGGGGCTGAGAGATTGAAATCGGGTCATAAGGGGCAAAAGCCGCCAGGAAAACAAAAAGTCCTCAAAGCCACAAGTGGCCACTTATCTTACCACAGTCACATTTAGTCCACAAGTCTCAAGCACATGTCCAAGATGGTGCCCCTTTGCCCCTCCAAGCCTGAGAGGTAGGCACTATGCAAAGTCCAGTCTTTCTCCAGCGTCTTCTCTTTGCTTTTCCTTTCTCCAGCATTCTGCACTGTTCCACTTCTCCAAGGCTCTTCAAATTTCTTTCACAGTTGCTAATGTACTAATCAGCTTTCCAAATCTGCTGCCTTGCTGCGGCTCCATGCACTTCCTTTACCAGACCTGCCGTTGGCACTGTCTGGCCAAATCCACCAGGCCTGCTCTCAGCAGCCCCTGATCGCCCCTGGCCTGCCATTCTGGCATCTGACTCCACACCAGATACTTCTCTGCTGGCCACTCTTCCACTGTGACACCTTGCCACCAGAAGCTCTCTCTTCCAGAGGGCTTCCCCTGTCATGTGGGCCTATTCTCTCGGTCCACCTTTTTTGTCGCTTTACTCTTTTTCCTTTTCTTTCCTCCTTTTTTTATCTGCCTTTTGGAGCTTCTTGCTTCTTCTCATGGGGTCTGTTGCTCAGACTCCACCCACCAGGGTATTTTGGCACCAATACAATTTTTAACCGTGTCACTACCCTTTATCATTATGACATCATACTCCGGTACATGATGATGATCTTCTGTGTTTCCTTCTTAGGATTCAGTATTTTGCATTTCATTCTAGGTCTTCAGTTTCATCCACAGTTCAAGTACAGGATGCAAATCAATCAGCTTAACTTTTTTGTTTTCCTTATAGTGATTGTTCACGTTATCCATTTAACTTTGAGCTGTGAATTGTGTTGTTTTTTTTTTAACCTGCCTGTCTGTTGCGTTGCTCTGTCTTACTGATTTGCTGGAACTTGCTCCCTTTGGCCTTTGTAGGTTGGGGAAGAAATTCTGGCCATTTTCCAAACTTACTGTGGCAGGGGCCTCCCAGCTTTCTGTTGAGGCTGCCAGCCCTGCACAGCCCAGCTTGGCTGGAATAAATCTGATTGAATCTGAATAAATCAAAGGATAGGGGTTCCAGTCACAGGAAACCACAGCCACCCCTGCAGTCTGGTGCTGGGAAGACCAGCGTTTTCCTTTGTATCTGGGGCGCATAAGAGACTGTACCTTGTCTCACCACACCCCAGGCTGTCCCCGGGCCTGTATGACCTCAGCCGCACTGTTCTCTGCCTCGACTTCATGGTGTTCACGATGCGGCTGCTGCAGATCTTCAGCATCAACAGACAGCTGGGGCCCAAGATCGTCATCGTGCAAAAGATGGTGCGGGATGGGGATGCGTGGAGGTCAGGCCAGGGGCTGAGCAGGGCAGACTGTCCCAAGGGTGGGCTAGCACTCAGGGTATAGGCGGGGCTTTGGGGCAGGGGTGGAGCCTGGGCATAGGAGTGTAGGCTGGCTTGTCCCATCTTTGGCCCCTCTGCCCTGCAGATGAAGGACACCTTCTTCTTCCTCTTCTTTGGAGGCGTATGGCTGGTGGCCTACGGGGTGGCCACCGAGGGGCTCCTCAGACCCCGGGACCGTGACCTTCCCAGCATCCTGCGCCGCGTCATCTACCGGCCCTACCTGCTGATCTTTGGGCAGATACCCCAGCAGGAGATGGACTGTGAGGCGACATGAGGGCCCCGACGCCCTCCCCCCCCACCCCTGTCTCTGGGTCACTATCCCGCTCTTTGGGGTGCTGTGTGTGTCCCACCCTCTGTCCCCGCTCCCCACGGCCCTCTGCACTTCTGACTTCCCGGGTCACCGTGTCTCGGGCCCACGTCTGAGCGTGTCCCTTCACAGTGGTCTTCATGGAGCAAGCCAACTGCTCGTCCGACCTCGGCTTCTGGGCGCGCCCCGAGGGGCCCCAGGCGGGCTCCTGCGTCTCCGTCTACGCCAACTGGCTGGTGGTGTTCCTCCTCATCGTCTTCCTGCTGGTGGCCAACGTCCTGCTGCTCAACTTGCTCATCGCCATGTTCAAGTGAGTCGGGGGGGGGGGGCGCGGGGGTGCAGCTCGC
>PVHY01029421.1:0-14317 GCA_004024945.1 Uropsilus gracilis | reverse complement strand
AACATAGAACGGGAGAGGGACCAGGCTAAAGTCCAGCCCACAGACCGCAGATGGACAACCAAGTGAACGAGTAAAAAAAGACAAAACCCCAAAGACCGACACCAGACCCATAAGGAAAAGCAGCAAATCAAAGGCGAGGGGATTGGATTGGAGAGGAAGGGCTACAGCAAGAAAACATGGACAGATCACAAAAGGGCATAACCTGGCCACCAAACACAATCTCAAGACTGAAAATCTAACATCAAGGGGCACCGGGACCCAACAACGCAGTCTCTCACCCAGAGAAAAGACACTAACATGGGAAAGAGACTAATGGACTCAGCACAGCTAATAACAAAGAGTGGGGTGTGAGAGAATGGAGGGAGCACCGGAGGGAGGAGGGAGGGGGAAAAATATATAACAGAGTGGTTGTAACCCAAAGAACAAAATAAAACTACAATTAAAAAAAAAAAAAGAAACTATATAATTACTGTACTGAGTGGATTCCATTTGAATTATGGGAGAGTTCTGTATTGCCTAGTTTTTATTTATTTATTTAATTTTTTTCTTGTGTTTTCTGTGTTTGTGTGTGTGTGTGTATTACATTATTGTGTACCCTGGAGTTTTCCCATTTCCTTAACACCTGTTAACCATCTTATTCTTTTGTTGCTCCTGCCTCCCCATTTTCTTTCCCCCTTTTCCTCTTTCTCTCCTTTGTTCAGTTCTGTTGGTAGTTTCTATTTTTTCATTTGTTTGTTTGTTTTTCTCTGTATCCTCATGTAAGTGAGGCCATCCCGTATTTCTCTTTTTCTTCCTGGCTTATTTCTGCTAATATGAGTCCTTTTAGCTCCATCCATGTTGCTGCAAATGACATGTTTGTCCTCCTTGGTTGATATATAGTATTCCATTGTATGTATGTATATATACATTGCATGTATATTGTATGTACATTGCATGTATGTATCTATATATGTATATACATAGATGTATGTATGTGTATATACACACACACACACATATATACACCACGCTTTTTTGAGCCATTTACTGGTTTGGGGGCATTTGGGTATATCTTGGCAATTGTAAACAGAGCTGCAATAAACATACACATACAGGTGTCCTTTTGAATTAGTGCTTTCATGTCCTCTGGGTAGATTCCCAGTAGTGGGATGGCTGGGTTGAATGATAATTCCACTTTCAATTGTTTGAGGGTCCTCCACATAGTCTTCCATAATGGCTGGACCAGTTTGCACTCCCACCAGTAGTGTAAGAGTTTCTTTTTCTCCACATCCGCGCCAAGACTTCTTGTTGGCCATTTTGTTTATATGGGCCATTCTTACTGGTGTAAGATGGTGTCTCAGCATGGTTTTAATTTGCATTTCCCTGATTATTAGTGATGTAGAGCATTCTTTCATATGCCTATTAGCCATCTGTATTTCTGTATTTTCTCTTTGGTGAAGTGTCTTTTTAGTTCTTCTCCCCAATTTTAGACTGGGCTTTTTTTTTTTTTTTTTTTTTTGAGTTGTAGGAGCTCTTTGTGGATCTTTGTTTTCAGACCCTTGTCACTTGTCTGGAGGGCAAAAAATTCTCCCGGTTGGTTGGGTTTCGTTCTGTTTTGTTTATTGTCTCTTTTGCTGTACAGAAACTTTTCAGTTTGATATAGTCCCAGCTATTTATGTTTTTCTTCATTTTTTTGCCAGTCATAGTTGTTCCCAGAAATGAATTTCTGAAGTGAAATTCAAGGAGGATATTGCCCAGGTTTACCTCTATGTATTTTATGGTTTCAGGTCTCACATCTAAGTCTTTTATCCATTTTGAGTTGATTTTTGTTCAGGGTGTGATGGTGTTATCTTGGTTTATTTTTTTGCAAGTGATGGTCCAGTTTCCCCAGCACCATTTACTGAAGAAGCTGTCCTTGTTCTAGGGTGTTTTTTGCCCCTTTGTCAAAGATTAGTTGACTGTATATGTGTGGTTTTATTCCTGGGTATTTGATTCTGATCCATGGGTCTGTTTGTCTGTTTTTGTACCAGTACCATGCTGTTTTAAGTACAATAGCTTTGTAGTATAATTTGAAGTCTGGGATTGTAATATTTCCATTCTCTTTTGTTTGTCAAGAGGATTTTGGCTATCCGGGCTCTTTTGTTTTTCCATATAAATTTTCAGCAGTTTTTGTTCTCTCTTTAAAATATGTCAATGGGCTCTTTATTGGAATTGCATTGAATCTATAGATTGCCTTTGGTAATATGGCCATTTTGATAATGTTGATTCTTCCAATCCATGAACAGGGAATGTCTTTCCTTTTTTAATATCTTCTTCTATTTCTTTTAAGAATGTTTTCTAGTTTTCTTTTGTACAGGTCTTTTACTTCTTTTATTAGGTTTATTCCCAAGTATTTAATTTTCTTTGGTGCAATGGTAAATGGAGTGTTTTTTAAAAATTTCTTCCTCTTCTGATTGACTCTGCGTGTATGAATGCTATTGATTTTTGTGTGTTGATTTTGTATCCAGCTGCCTTACTGAATTGATTTATTATTTCAATTAGCTTTTCTGTCGATTTTTTTGGGGGGGTTCTCTACATGGAGTATCATATCATCCATATATAATGATAACAATAAAGTTATCAAAAGAAATAAATCTTTTTTTCCCTATTTGAATTCCTTTTATGTCTTCCTCTTGTCTTACTGCCTTAACTAGGACTTCCAAAACTATGTTGAAAAGGAGCAGAGAGAGTGGGCATCCTTACCTTGTTCCAGATCTTAATTGAAATGATTTCAGTTTTTCCCCATTGAGGATGATATTTGCTGTGGGTTTGTCATATATAGCTTTTATTTCATTGAGGCATGTTCCTTTTATACCCTAGTTTTTAAAGAAACAAATTGTAAGTACCTTGGCATAATAACTGGCTTTCCTTTAAGGAGGCCCAGCCCTCTCCACCCAGCCCTCACCCACCTATCCACGGCTCTCAGCTTACAGGCTGCCAACCTGTGCAGTGGGGCCTTTGTGACTCTCCAGGCTTAATCATGTTTCCCTGTCTAGACCCGGGGTTGTCCTCTTTTGTGGCTACTGTGTGGTCATAAGGGTGATGTCTGGCTGGAGAAGGGAGGGCCAGTGCCTTCCTTGAATATACTGTCACCCTGACAGCAGCTTTTGGGGATTACCTGGGAAATAGCTGCCAAAGGCATATTGAGCCTGGGGACAAACAGGTCTGCCACCGTGTTTCCTTTTCTTCCTGAAATACTGCCAGTTGTGGCCACTGATGCCACTGAAAACACAGGCTAGAGACTCCCAGGCCAGGATGGAGTCCACTTTTTTCCTAGACACAGCTGGAAGAAACTATCTGGACAACCAGATGACAGGGGACCATTTTCAGTGTCCACACAATGTCCCTCTCAATGGGGTCAGGATGACTGAAGATACCATGTGGGGATTCCCAAGTGTCCTGTCTCAGACAAACTCAGACTCCCCACTCTCAGCACTACCTTACAAATTTCTGCCTTCTGCCATACCCCCACTGCCACCGACTCTTTATTTGGGAAGTCACAAAAGCAGCTTGAAAACAGAGGACAATTGGACAAAGGAGAGTCTTTTCTTTGGCGAGTATATGCCTGGCAACCTGCCACTTGCTATTTGGAGAGAAAGAAGAAAAGGCAAGTGATTCCAGCGGTAGAACAGGTAACAACCACCACCCACCCCCACTGCTCCCAGCACATGCCTGGTTGGCTGCACACACTCTGTGGCTGGGCAGCCAGCGCCCCTCTTTAATGAGTGGCGCTGAGGCTTCCCAGTGCTCACAGCAGGTGGGATCTCATGTACAATTCCCCTTCCACCAAAATCATACCAACAGATCAATTCCCATCCAGGAGACCATGAAGATGGCACCCAAGGATGTCTGAGTTATAAAGCATGGCTTCTGAAATCTCCTAAATATTTAGCAGTCCAAATCAGGAAGGGAAAATAGAACATGAAAGGAAACCAATAAAATTCATTTGTTTTTCTTCCACCAAGCTCATTCACAGGCACTTGAAGCTGCTTCTCTGCTGATCTAGATGACCGCCTAGGTACCTGAGTTTCTCACTGGGTAATGCAAGCTCCAGTTCCTTGTTAGGATACTGAAGTGGAAAAAAAATGGGGTGAACTCTCTTTCAAAGGGTGCTTGTGGGAGAGAAACAGAAAAGACAAGGGCACTGATCAAACAGATTTCAAACAGGCCAGCCTCTACCCTTACATCACTCAGCAGACTTCACCTTTGTTGGACCAGTGGGTCTATTTGCTAGAAATCTTTATTCTCAGCCTGTCATCTGAGCATGCTGTTGTCTTCCAGTGATCCTGGAAGCTGGTGGACTCTCTCCAGAAACAACTCAAAGAAATGGGAGACCCAGCAGTGATCTTGCTTTGCAAGGAGATGAATGAATTTAATGCTTTTCATTTAAAATGTAACATTCAATGGAAAACCTGTGGAAAAGAGGGCATACTTGCTTGCAATCTATCATGAAAATTTCAGGTCTCCTAAGAGCAGTGGGCTGGCTGTTTATTATTCAACACCCTGAAACTGTGGGTTAGAATTGGTAGGCTGTAGGCAAGAATACCCACTATTTGATGACCACATACAATCAAAGCCAGCACTTGTTGGCCTTATGGCGAAGCACTATGGCACATGGATGAATGGAGACCTCAAACACCACGGCCATTACCAAGGACACACAAACAGGAACAGCAGAACCAAGGAGATGTCCAGCCTGCTGGTTCCAGGCCTGTGTTACTTCTCTCTGCCATGCTGAGATATCACCTAGTAGATGGATTCACCTAAATATCTTCTTAGAGTCCGAGGTTTTCCATCTACAATAAAAACCAAATCTAAATAAGAACCAAATCTACCAGGTGGTTATGCTCAGACATCTATGAATCAACTGGTATGTGATAGTGACTATGTACCAGAGATTCTTCCAGTCCCAGTTTCAAATATTCTATCCCACCCTTCCCACAGACACTGTTACATTAGAGCATGGATAATGGATCATCATTCGATTGCTGTGTCATTACGGACTCTCCAGGAGGACAGGGATGATGAGTGTCCTGTTCAGTGAAAAATCCCTAGCACCCAACATAATATATGGCAAATAAGAAAGACTCGATATTTATTGAATGAATAAATGTTTGGTTGGAGAAAATTCTCTTGCATTCCTGTACATTTTGTCAACAATGACTCTGGCAGTCTTGTTTTAAACTAATTTGTCAAGGATGTTTGTAAAGCAACTAGCCTTGGAAGATAGATATAGTGCCTCCCAGTGGAAAACAGGGTATGCTTGCTTGTAACATAGCATGAAAAATTCAGGTCTCCTAAGAGCAGTGGGCTGGTTGATTTATTATTCAACACCAGACAAAAAAGATATGAGTTCCCAGCTAGGAGAGTTTCTCTACCACAATGCAAATCTATCTCGGCCCTTCTCTGTCACTCCCATGGCACCTTGAAGGAATGAAGAACTGATGTAAACACGAAGCTCTTGCTGCCTATGAGCTGGAGCAATAACAGCCTTGACTCTGATCCAGGCATTCTGGCTTTTCTGCTGCAGCCAGTGAACCATGGCAGACTGATTTCTTAGGTGGCAGACACCACAAAGTTGGGAGAACTTCAGCTTTGCATAGTTCCTGACATATGTTTAATACTTAGCTAGATGGTTCCATACAGTCTTCCATACACTGTGCAACCATGTAAGGAAGAATGAAGAAATCAAGACTCATATTCTAATGAGTGCCCCTGTCTACATCTCTAGCCATGGAGAACCTTAGGTCTAACCTTGCTTTACTGGCAGAATGACAATAAGATGGTAGCACACAGCAGGACTTCAAACACAACATTTTTATGGCCCTCATCCTCCTCTCTCTTGTAAAAAAAATAAACTCCAGATGCCTCAGGAAAAAACCTACAAGCATTTGCAATCCCCTAATGTTGTCAGGTAAACACCTTAACAGTTGAAAGAAAAGCAAGAAGTTTAGCTCCAAATTAGAGGGAAACCCACCCAGTTGCACTGTGACAATGGTCAGGCATCCAGTATGGGGGAGCTTTTCATATGGCTAGTGCCGCCATACTCATCCTAATGGTTAGTCTAGCTCCACAACACATGAGGCAGGTCACTGAGACATTTCCACTGTTGGTAGAAGGCAGTCTGAATTATAACTGGGACTCCCCATTTCTAATCAGAGCTTAAAGGCAGGCTAGGCCCTGGAATGCCTGGGGCCCCCTTTTTTACAACCAAGGTTTGTTGGGATAAGAATGCTCCAAGGTACATTTTCCCAAGGCCTTTAAGGAAATAGCTCACTAAAATAGCCTTCAAGGGAAACAGAGCTGTCTAACTTGTCTGACAAATAAGAACAAGAATACTTCTTAGCTGTTCCTCTGTGTAAAAGAAAAAAAAAGCCCAGGAAATAAATAAAGGAAGTGGTCTTGTGAAAAATAAGAACGGAGCACTTCCAGACTTGAAGAAAATTAACATTTCCCTTAGTGTGACAATATACACCACAGAATGTTGTTTGCTAAGCATGTGGGCGTGAATTATGACATAAGGTACAACTGCTATAATTGTTATATTTGGAAAATGTGGATTACCACTGGGAGTTTAGTCACCTTGGAATGGCTAAGAAACTACTGGAATTAATGCTGAGGAGGGAAAAATATAACCAAACACATTAATTCAAGGTGTTTTCCAAGGTAATATCTTTTAATCTAGAAGTCACCTTGTTTTATGAGTGGGTGCCAATGGAAGGTCCTCTCTGGAGGTAAGAGTTCTTCCCTTCAGGTCCCTGGATTTCCAGAGCAGAGATGACTAGCACAGGGTGTGTGTGTAATGGAAAGTGGTTGTAATGCAAAAGGAGGTTGCCTTTTGCATGTGTATCAGTCAACCAACCTCAAAGCTCTAAGAGGCCACATGGGGGGCTGTGGCACCCCTGTCAACCACTGCCCTGCATCAGACGGAGCATTCAAACTGTCACCCAAATGTGGCCCATGCCTATGGCGGGTGGGGCAAAAATATTGAGCATCTTTTGTTAGTGTTGGGTTTGGGGAGTATCTTATGCAAGCTGGGTGAGCAAGTTCAAAGCCTTTTCCAATTATCAAGAAATTTTGTGACTATTATTCTTGGAGCCTGAATCTGGCCACTTACTGCTTGAAGGTCAAAAATCGGGAGACAAGAGCTATGGGGAGAAATAGGTTTATTCAGGAGCTGGCAACCTGAGCAGAGGCAGACTACTACCTCAAAGGCCTTCTCCCTGAATTTCGGAGAAGCAGGGGCCAACAGGAAGGGAGGGGGAGGCAAAAGGGTCTTTTGGAGAATTAGAGTTTGCCAGGACCTGCAATTGCTGAGTCTGGATCCTCTGAGTCTGGATTTGACGGGCCCTGTCACAGTGCTGGTGGCGTGCTTTTTACTACGGTCATGAGGTGCCGATTAACCCTTGTTTTTCTTTTCCAACTTGGTTTCAGCCAGTCTCACCTGGACTTCTGGTTTTGTCTGCAAAATGACAACAGAGCAAAGTCACAGGCAAGGATAGGGACTTATGGTTCCAAAAAGTTAGGAACTATGGAATTTGGATCTTATCCTCTCACTGAGAAGCTCAATGTACTCCAAGAACTATATGGTTTGAAGAAGCAGCTTACAGCAGAGTTATAGGTGGAAACACACAATCCTCAGCATACTTGTCTATAGCCTCTTCATTTCTCCCAATCCCTACTCTGCTCTTTCCTAATCATCCAATTAGAGAGAAACAAGATATGGAAGTAGAAGTAATGAGGCAGATGAGCATAATGACATAAAGGGGAACAGAAGTTTAAAGGGGGAGGTGGCCAGGATATTTCTGAAGGTACTCCTTCAGGGAGTACAAGTACTTCTGGAAACTCTCACATAATTAGATGCCAAACTGTAAGTCATATGTTTGGTTACCACTTACACAATTTGATCCATGCAATATTATTTTCTAGAGTTAAGTAATCTTGTTGTCTAGCATGGGAAATGTCTAAGCCCACGGTTCCTTTAATAGACAGACTCAAACTTTCTACCCCTTCTTCCCATATCTGAATTCAGACTGACCCCAGGCCCCAAAGATTATTCCACCTACAAGCCTAATGGCTGCTTAGTCTTTGGAGTGGTCTAGACAACTGAACATAGGAACAATGAGTAAGATCTACAGAGGACTGTACAGGTTTCAGGTTGGGGTGATTCAGGGTCTATGGGCTGGAAGCTTACAACACATAAACTTGCTATCTTAATAAAGAAGTCTGACTAGAGAGTCAGCTGTTTTGTAATATAGCATTGCCCGAAAGTCATATCTAGTGTGTGGAATTTGTCATCACAAGCCCTGTAACTCAGTACTACACATTTATTCTATTTGCATAGTCTACCAGGTGCTTTTCCAAACACTGTCTAACCTTTTGGGGTCATCATACTATGAGAGACTTCTGGCAGAGCACCAGCAAGACGTCATGCATTTATAATCCTATAATTGTGGTCTATTAAATTGATCCCTTGAGAGCAGAGACCTTGTTTGGCTCATTCTTTGAAACCTTGGAGGCTGCCACATTGTCAGAAAGTCAGTAAAAGCCAACTTAATGTTAAACCCCACCAGTACATCTAATCATGGTGGGTTTCCAGGCTTGGAAGTTCACTGATACTTCTCCAAAAGGTAGAAACTAATTCTCCTTCCCTTGAGTGTGGGCTGAATTAAAGACTCACTTATAAGGAATTGAGTATAGCACATGTAATCAGATACAACTTCTGGGTATAGGTTAAAAAAGGCATTGCAATTTCCTCTTGCTTCACTCCAGAGATTATGAGAAGCCAGGTACCATGCTGTGACAACACTCCACAGCTCTGTGGTGAGAGGCCTTGCCCATCACCATGTGAGTGGGAGCCCAGCCCCCAGCAAGCCTGCAAAGGATACCGCTCTACCCACCATCTTGACCTCATCCACAGAAAACCTTGGGCTGGAACTTCCAACCAGGCCTTTCCTGTGTCTGGTCTGCTGAACTATGGGTTTGTCATTTTAAGCTTCTAGGCTTTAGAGTAATTTGTTACACAAGCAATAAGTTACTAATCCAACTATGATGGTGGGTAGTAAAATAAGAATTTCTTATTTTAAATTTATAATAGGAAATTTAAAAATAAGCATGATAACAACATTGTAGCTATTATGGTGAGGTATATTAGACACTCCACGCATTATTATGTTTGCTGACATGCATAATATGGACAGATGGCAGTATTTCCACCTTTACTGACAGAGAAATTCTGACATGCATTAAGTCAATCGGCTAAAGTGTTAATCAGTGGCACAAATAGAATGGAAACTCAGCTCCCTTTGTCTCTAAACCCCATGCTCTTACCCACCATGCTCACTGCCTCCCAACACATGTCTATCGACTGACTGAAGTGTATCAACCTGCGCTGCTTTATGACTTTTCAGAGACCTGAGCACATTGGCCTCTGTGGGCCCCTTTTGTCCAATAAGAAAATATTAAAAATTATATTTTATCACCATGTTATTATAAAGGCCAATAAAATTGAGGCCTGGGTCATTATTATATATTCATTACTATTATATTCATTCTCCTCTAATTTTAAAAGAAATTAACGTTAAGCCATTTACAGGGCCATGGGTCCCTATCCGCACTGTGGCTCTCGGTGCTGGTGCTAGTAAACAGGCGGACCTCCACTTGTGCCTGGAAATCAGACAAGTGGTGAAAAAGAAGAAAAGCAAAATTTTTGATGTCGGAATTTTTAGAGTCAAATAAGTCACCTCTATTGACTTTTCCTTTTTCTAAGTCACCCTACTTTTTCCTTCCTCTAACTGAAGTAAAGGGCCCCAGGCAGTAAAAACAGTTACAACGCACTGGGGTAGTTTGGGGGTAGGGAGCAGAATATACTATATGTATGCCCAGACTATGAGGTTGGGAGAAAGGTTGGAAGTCACTTGTCTCCTGAGCCAGGCTGGCAGTGTCTCTGTGCTCAAGTGAGTCCAGCTCTCCTGGGGAAGACATTCCTCAGGGATAGTTTTGAGCTTCTGTACCTGGTGACCCATCTTGACTGGAATATAATGACCTCATAGCCGTGAGAGTAAGAGATCATGGAAATTGGGAGAGAGCCCAGAAGTTCAGTTTCTGGAGACAGCACAGAGTCAGGGGAATGCAATGAAAAGAACAGACATTTTCGGTCTAGGGCAAACTTCACAACAACCTATAATCATGTGGTCTTGGGTGAACTCACTTATGGCACCTTAGTTTTGTCATCTGAAAATAAGGCTTGTGTGGCAAAGGTAGTGCTCACCAAATATTGGATCCCTTCACAGACGCCTTTGATTTCAAACCCATGGGCTGTGAGCGGAAGTGATGTGTCCACTTCAGGGCAAGGTAAATTAAAAGTTGCCGTGACTCCACATATCACTTCCTCATGCATATGGAAGCCACATGTTCAGACAGCAGCAAAAGATGACACGTGGTCCTGGCCCATGAGTGACTGCCTGGAGCAGAGCCAGGCCGTGGGGTTGCCAGACCCACACTGAGCTTTGGGTGAGAATGAAAGAAATTGTTGGCTTGGGGGTTACATGTTAGTGAGCATGTTGGTTTATCCACTAAGGAGACTGTAACGCTAGCTCAGCTGAATCACAAGCATTAAGTAAGAGGATGAATGAAAATGTCAGAAACATTTCCTGCAAGAAGGAACTCACTCAGAGAAATCTTTGCAGCTTCTCTGTGCTTTCAAAAATTGCATTTTGCCCAAAAGAATCAACCCCTGTCCAAGAACAGTTACGGGATCCTTTCTGTAGTATTTTAGCATTGAGGCCTACCCATGGAATACTGAAAAAAATTTAGAGGATGTCTGACAGGTGACCACAGCCTGGTCACCAGGCTGTCTTCAGACCTCATTAGTACTCTATCACTTACAGAAAGCGGTGGAGACACTTAGCAGGACTGAAATTCAACTCAACTCAATATTTGAGTGCAGAAAAGAGCAGGTAGGGTAGGGGAAGACAGAGAACTATAACTCCTGGCATATTGTTTTTCATTTCTGTTGGGCATTCTTCTGCCAGTAAGCTTGCCAAGGGTGACTCAGCAACACTACCCAGGCATTTGAGTGAGGGCTGACTGAAGGCTAAAAAAGCAAGAGGCTCTCAAACACCATCTCATCTACAAGCTCATCATCCAAGGATTTAGACTATTGGGCATAGCTTAGACCCACAGCATATTAGAGAAAAGCATATTAGAGAAAAGAATTGAGAACTAAAGTGGGCAGGGCCCCAATACCAGTGAAGGGTGAAACCTCAACATTGTCCTGGTTCACAAAGATCTTTCTGACCACACAGGATTGACCAGGCTTTAGTTCAGTCTGGACTTTTTAATGTGACTTGCTTGAGCAGGGTTTTGAATGTCAAAAATGAACACTAACCTCAGATTTGGATGCCCTCTGGCATCCAGCCCACCATGATAGCTCTGGGTATACAGAGGAGCCATGTAGCTAACCATAGCTCTACCTCTATAATCAGACAGAAAAGCTATAATCCATCCAGGTATCTAGAGATGACCTTTCAGTCAACACCATTAGTTTTGAATAAAACTCTCTCCTACCAACACTTCCAATTATGTTCTTGACATTTTCTATTTTATGTTCAAAATTTCACTGCCATTTGATGAATAGAAAAGAACCCTGCTTTTAAGAACACACATAGTTGAGTGGCCTAAGAATACATCTAAATAAATTTTCTAAAATTAAAGCACAATTTAAAAAAAATCTTTTTTATCTCCCCCCTTTGTTTTTTTCTGCTATCTTTATACCCACCTCCACTTTCTCTGGCTCATATTTTGTCTTTGGAAATGGACAATCAGTGCTGTAATTTCCCAGAAATTTGGGTCTGTCAGTTAGATACAAGGACATCCAAAAGGGAAAAATTGGGAGGCTTCCAGGGTTGAGGAGGGAACGGATATCTAATAAGGCCTGACCAAAGAGTTGAAAGCTTATGAAGATAGTGCCTCCAAAGCAGAGAAGTTCTGCCAAATGCAGTTTCCCCCATCTATCTCCCTTCCAAAGTTGAAGAATGTGAAGCCAGCTATGGCACACATTTGTGCCAGGTGGTGGGTGCTTCATCCTTCATCTCATGCCATCCTTACCAAAAGCCTAATGAAGTTGGAATTCACTCCTTTAAAAATAAGGAAAAGAATCCCACAGAGATACAGCAAGTGCCTTCAATGTCCCCCAACTGAGATTTAAACCCACAGTTTCATCTTGTTCCAGAGTCACCAGAGGACAGCACTAAGGCTGCAATAGAGATAGGAAAGGGACACTGGGTTTATTTTTAATCTTCAAGCCTCCACCGTTTTGGAGAGTTAGCTTATAGAATTGGGGGATACACTTTCTGAACTGCAGAGCAAAATAGTAGAGACATCCAGGGCGAGAGGTTGTAGGAATTTCCTCAACCACCGCATGAATTACTGGCTACCATTACTCCCTCTGTCTAGCCGGAATTAAGAAGTTCATGGCTGCAAAATCAAAGGAATGCAACCTCTGCGGGGAAGGCGACTGAAGGTGCAGGAGCAGCTCTACCGAGAGGCAGAGGCTGCAAGCCCCTTCCTGCCTGGCAGTGTGACAGCGCCTTCATCAGCTCCAGCCCTGATATGCAAGTGCTGAAAGCTCTTCCAGCGCTCTCCAGGTAAGCAGAGACTAAGCCCCTGAGAGCTCTGCTTGCAGGTGAGCTTTCCCCCAACCCCACCCCGAAGTGCTTCTGCACAGCAGGTGGCAAACTCCCCGTGCGCTTCCGAACGCGTTGGCGGCCAACCTTTCCGCTCGCGTCCCCAAAGTGTAAGCTGCTGCCAACTTTTCCTTTCGCCAAGTTTCTCCCTAACCCTGGTTCCGCGGCGCACCCTCACCTGCACGGTGGCGGGCAAAGGCAGCACAGCCCGGCGTCTGCGGCCGAAGCGCAATTTGGCCGCCTTGTAGATCTTCCAATAGACAAATAGCACCACGCCGAGCGGCAGATAGAAGGCGCCGCAGGTGGAGAAGACAGCGTAGGAGGGCTCCTGGCTCACCTGGCAGCGCTGGAGGTGAGCGTCGTACACCTCGCCCCAGCCGAAGAGCAGCGGCGCCAGGGCGATGAGCGCAGACAGCACCCAGGTGAGCGCGATCATGAGCGCCGAGGCCCGGCGGCGGGTGCGCAGCGTGTACTGCAGGTGACGTGTGATGGTCCAGTAGCGGTCCAGGGCGATGGCGGCCACGTTCCAGATGCTGGCGGTGCAGCACAGCACGTCGAAGGAGATCCACACGTGGCAGAGGCTCCGGCCCAAACGCCAACGCCGCCCAGCCGACAGCTCGCTCACCAAGCTCAGCGGCATCACCAGCGCGGCTACCAGCACGTCCGACACTGCCGTCGAGGCCACCAGGTTATGTGGAACACGATGGAAAGCGCGGACGCGCAGGATGGTGACCAGAACCAGCAGGTTCCAGAGGAAAGTGGCTGCTATCAGCAGCACCAGCAGCGTCACCACCAGTACCTTGAAAATGGAAAAGGGTGGCTCTCTGCCAGGCGGAGCGCCGCCGCCAGAGGTCGACCCGAGGATCCTGCCTTGGCTGGGAACGCTGCTGTACGCCTCAGGCTGCGGGGGAAGGGCCAGGCCGCCGGCCGCCGCCGTAAGGTTAGCTGCTTCCATGGCGCGCGGCGCGGGAGCCCGGCTACCCCGCAGGGGACGCACGCGCGGTCCCGGGGTTTGCGTGGACTGGGCGAGCTAGGACGCGGTAGCCGGCGCTGTGTGCGGCGGGTGGTCAGAGAGGGTCCACATATCACTACCAGCTTCCTCGTTCGGGTGGCAGCGTTTTCCTTGGCGCTCTGCCGCGAGACTTCGTGCGCCTCCTTTGCAGTGTGGGGAGAAGAGAGGGGAACCACTTAGCAGAGCAGCTCCGCTGGGCGCGCCAGGCCCTCCCACCTCCCCTCACCGTCCCCAGGGTAACGGGCTGTCACCGCAGGGGCAGAATTGAGGTGTCCCCCAACCCACGCCGGCGGCCTCTGGAGCTGGGATGCACCTGGGGGGTGGGATGGTGTGGAGAAGCTGCCAAAACAGACCAGCCTTCATGCTGTCCCACGGTGTCCCCGCCTCTGCGGTTTGGCGAGGACCCTCACTCCGTAGTCTCGGAGAAGGTTGCCAAAGGTGGAGGAATTCCGTAGCTGTCACCTTTCCGGACTTCTGCAGGGGCGGTTCGATGTGGGGGGAAACAGGTAGGCTTCCCTCTCAGGTATAGAAGGGCCTAGTTTCCTGGAATCTGTGTCCTGTTTATACCTGAAAAAGGAGACTCTCCATCCCCCCACCCCCC
>PVHY01029420.1:0-14278 GCA_004024945.1 Uropsilus gracilis | reverse complement strand
GGTTCAAGTCCCGCTCGGGGCAACACAGCGAGACCTAGTCCCAAAAAATAGCTGGGCGTGGTGGCGCGTGCCTGTAATCCCAGCTACCTGGGAAGCTGAGGCTGGGGATTGCTTGAGTCTGTGGTACCCCGGGCAAAGAGAGCCTGCGGTTCCACAGGCAAAAAAAAAATAGCAAGACCTAGTCTCAAAAAAACAAAAAACAAACAAAAAGCAATGTCCATCGTTTGACAATTCCTTCAACAATCCTACTAAGATAAAAACTACCTTCATTTTATACTTTTTAAATTCAAGGTGATCAAATCTGTAAAAAATTATTTTAAGAGATTAGGTCTCAGCCGGGCCTGGTGGCACATGCCTGTATGCAGCATCCTAGGAAGCTGTAGCTTGGGCCAGGGATCATGGTTCAAGTTCCGCTGGGGGAACGTAAGCGAGACCTAGTTCCAAAAAAATATAGCTGGGCGTGGAGGTGTGCACCTGTAACCCCAGCTACCTGGGAAGCTGAGGCTGGGGAGTGCTTGAGTCTGTGGTACCCTGGGCAACATGAGCCTGCAGTTCCACAGGCAAAAATAAAGAGACCTAGTCTCAAAAAAAAAAAAAAGAGAGACTAGGTTTCGCTATGTTGCATGGGGTTGTCTCAAACCTGTGAACTCAAGTGATCCCCAGTCTCAGTCTCCCAGGTACCTGGGATTCAGGCGCACGCCACCATACCCAGCTTGTACTTGCTTTTTCTAACTACTTTTGTAGCTCTAAGTCAGAGATTTTCCACCTGTTATGTGCATCAAAATCACCTGCCCAATTTAAAAATTGACACAATATCCAAGTTCAGTTGGTCTGCAATGGATTAAGACACTGCTAAAAACGTCTCAGTCCCAAACAGGGTAGTCTAAGTGGAGATGTCCTATAAGAGTAAACAAGGTCTGTGATGGATAAAAGCAAATTTTCCCAACTAATTGTTTTTTGATATCAAGAAGAATATATTAGGTGTAACATTATGGTTAGGTTTTTTAAAAAGAACTTTTAGGAAATACTTATCTACAGATCATCTTGCTTCAAAATAATCTATAGGTGGAATTAAGAAAATAACCCATTTTGCAGAGTAGATACAACAGGAATCATCACTCCAGACCCAACTTTGGTATGTAAACATTCCTATAATCAGATCATGCGTGGACTATAAAGAAACCAAGGGCCAGGCAGAACTAAACCAAAACAAACCCTAAAAATCTGACTGCAGACCTGAGGCTTCCAGAAGCGATGGGTCGAGATGGGAGAGGAAATGGGACTGTGGAAAGTGACAGGGTGGTGTAGACATAACTTTGATCTGTTTCTAAATCATGTATAGGACTGTGAACCAACGGTACTTTAATTTAAAAAATACATGCAATTAGACAAAATCTATTATAGAAAGACTAAAGTTGGTGAGCAGGAACTCCTGCCATCAATCACTGTGATAACATCCTATATGCTAGCATGCTTGGATCAATTAGAAATGGAATAGAAAAGTATTATCAAGTAACTAAATGATTCAAATTTAATTTCACCAAAATTCAGCATGACATCAGGGAATGAAAGATTCTTGACAAAATCACTATGAACGGTCTCCACACATAGCCTTGACTTCAATTCAGGGCCCACTAGCCACCTTATAACTCCTGGAGTGTCTTTCATCAGGAGAGAGGTATACCTCCCAGGCTTTCTTTTTATTTGTTTTTTGAGACTAGGTCTCACTTTGTTGCCTGGGATACCATGGATGCTAGCGATCCCCAGCCTCAGCCTCTCAGGTAGCTAGGATTACAGGTATGAGCCACCACACCTAGCTATTTTTTGAAACTAGGTCTCACTATGTTGCCCCTGGCGGGTCTCAAAACCATGGACTCAAGCAATCCCTAGCCTCAGCCTCCCGATTCATAGACTGGGATTAAAGGCACGTACCACTGTGCCTGGCTTCCCAGGCTTTCTGATCTGCAGCCCACTGTGTGAGCTTAGATGAGCCCCTTCAAGCTAAATGGTAACTAACACCAAGTCCAACTCAAACAAGACTCACCTGGAAGATATTTGAAATGGCATCCAGAATCACCAGAATAATCTTCGTGTCTTTTGCAGTTAAGAGGTTCATCAATGGTTCTATTATGCCACAATGAACAAGGTATACAATCTGTTCAACTGTTCCACCACTTGTATAGTTGGTAACAGCCCAAACAGCTTCTTTCTGTGTTTTAAAGTCTGCCTAATAGACATGAGAAAACAGGCTTTAATTTCAGAATGAAAATATAAACACTAAGATCCAAAAAGTACTGTGTTAAGAAAGTAATGGCTAAAACTACCTACCAATTAGTTCAACCCAACATAAGAAACTACTGGTCATTATTTAGCAAAGGATGAAGGAGAACCCAACACTGATGCATTAAGCACCAGCTCTACACAATTCCAATAAATACTAACAATCTTTTGATTCTGATTTTATTTACCTTAGAGAGAACGCCAACAAGAAATGGGACTAACCCATGATTCACAACTTGCTGTATCTGGTCCTGACGGCCAGCTGTGATGTTTGACATTGTCCATGTAGCTTCCTTCTGAATATTAGTTTTGGAGTTGGTTAGCAAGCCGGGAAAGACAGCAAGTGCTCCTGCATCTATTACAACCTGCGTCTGCTCATCTGTCCCAGTGACAATATTTCCTATGGCTCTTAGTGCAGGAGTCTAAAAAGAAAACAATAAAATGTTAATATTGCCCCCAAACTATATTCCCTAAGATATCAGAAGATAAGAGGCCCAAGTTGGCCAAAAACCATCACTATGCCAATATTAACACTAACTTTATATTCTCATATGAAAGTATCTTACCACAATTGGCAATTCAGTAGCTCCAAGAAGCTTCACAAGCTGAGGCACAACTCCTGTTTTCACCACCATTTCAATCCGTTCATTTGGACCATCAGTAAGATAGGAAATGGCCCAGCAGGTATCAGCTAACACTTCTGGATCATCGTGATGCAGGAGACGAACTAAAGTAGGAAGAATCTGCTCAACAGCATCTAAGGGGGGTGCAGGATTCTTGTTACGACAAAGATTTGAAAGTGTCCAGGTAAGATTCCGCAAATAACCACACTAGGGGGAGAAAAAAATGTAATGAAAAGTCTGTCTTTTGAAAGATGAGGAAAAATGAAAACCAAAAACTGAGTGACTATACTTTTGTTAGAAACTTACTGCCAAAGATGACATATCAGGAACTGCAAGAAGAGCCAACAGTGGCTCGACTGCACCATATTTAATGACCAAGTCTCGGAAAACTGAACCATCACCTGGAGAAAAAAAAAAAGGGCAAGGTTATTCCTCAAAAACATCTTCTTGTCTAGAACCATGAACACTCAGCAACAGTAAACTGGTGACATTTTAACACAAAAGAACACTCTTGAAAATTAACTTACTTAGATGTTTCTCAGATGCCTATTTTTAGGTAACACTTTTGCCCCTAATAAACAAGGGAAAGCAAGCAAGCTCAAAGCTGAACACAAAGGCAATTATTAGCAATAACATACTTTTTTTCAAGCTTAGTACAATTAGTGACACTCAATGAAAAGAATTTTAAATTTAAGTACCTGCAATGTTTCCTAGAGCCCATACAGCTTGTTCACTGATGTGGGTATGGGGGGACGCCAACAGAGAAATGAATGCTGGGATAGCACCTCCATCTACCACAGCCTTTGTCTGCTCTGATGTCCCAGAAGCAATATTAGTGAGTGCCCAAGCAGATTCAAACTGTATGGGACTACAATCAGTTCTGCCCAAGAAGGACACAAATTTTGGGATCAAGCCAGCACGGATTATGTTGTCTATGGGAGGCTGTTTTTCCCTAGAAAGTAGTTTCCTATGGGTAAGCAAAAAGAGAAACACAAGTTGGTGATTAACAAAATAAGCCTGTGTAAAAGCTAACTCAAAATGCAATTCCAGAATTTACAACTTGAAATCACCTTCAACGTACCCGGAGCTTAAGAAAGAAAAGTTAAGGCTGGACACAGTGGCACGTGCCTGTTAAGCAACAGCCTAGGAAGCCGCAGTGGGAACCAGGGATAGCGGTTCAAGTCCCACTCGGGGCAACATAGCGAAACCTAGTTCCAAAAAACTAGCTGGGTGTGGCGGTGTACGCCTGAAATCCCAGCTACTAGAAAAGTTGAATCTGGGTATTGCTTGAGTCTGTGGTACACCAGGCAACGTAAGCCTGTGGTTCCATGGGCAAAAATAGCGAGACCTAGTCTCAAAAAAAAAAAAAAAAAAAAAAGATCAATCTGATTTGATCTCAAGATACTCAATGTAAATTTCATTTTTTGATTACCTACCATAAATTTAAAAATTTCCCATGGTCATTTGTTGCTAATCATTCATTTTTCTAGTGTCAAGCCATAGAAATTATATATCCTTTGTTATGCATAAGTATTTGCATATGACAAGAGATACAATTTTTTTTTTTTTTTAAGAAACTAGGTCTCACTATGTTGCCCAGGGTAGTCCTGAACCAGCGGACTCAAGTGACCCCTAGCCCCTGAGCCTCAGCCTCCCAGGTAGCTGGGATTACAGGCCACCACAGTTGGCTACTTTTTTTGAGACTAGGTCTTGCTGTGTTGCCTGGGTTAGTCTCAAACCCGCAGACTCAAGTGATTCCTAGACTTGGCCTCCCAAGTAGCTGGGATTACAGGCGTGCGCCACTGCGCCCTGGCTTAAGTATACTTATTTTTAAAAGAGAATGTACAATTCTAAATAGGTGATTATTAATTTCCTTTCCCTGAAACAGACATGAAATACCACTGACAAAGGTTCTATTTTTTAAAACCTTTCCCTGAATTAGACATGAAATACCACTCTGACAAAGGCTCTATTTTTTAAAAATGTGCACCGAAAGGGTAATAGATTATAACTGGAGGTGGTAAGATTTAGTCTTCACCTATGGGAAAATTCTAATTAAAATAGAAAAATAGGCCTAAGATTGGTTTTAACTTTTACTGTGCCCACAATACTTGTGTCTTCTCACCCAAAAAGTCTAAAGAGGCTGATTTTGGGGTTATCAAGACAAGACTTACCTAGCAGCTTGAGTAGCTTGGAGCTGGTTTTCCAAATTGTTACTATTTATGCCTTTGATAATGTCATCAACAGACCAATTTACAGTGCCCTACAAGAACAGTGGAATTCATTTTGCAAATTATCACTTTTAAGATTAAATAAACACAAACAAAATCCATATTTACCACTGTAAAGACATTATTAGGTTTCAGTTACTAAAAGTACAGCCCTATATTTAAATTTACTTCTTTCACTTAAGTAGAACAATTCTCACACTTGCTGTCTTGATTCATTGGAGCCTCAAGTTATATCAAACCCCATTATTCTGTCACAAAATAAATGGTTGTGATCAGTTTTAAAAAGGAATTCAGAGCAGTTTCTACTCTTGCTATTAGTCTCAAGCACTTATAATCAAATACACTTTTATGGAGAAAGGCATGAAGAGGGAATCTGCTGGGGGTTCTCACACCTAAGTTTGTAATCTGTTATTCCCACGACAGAGTGCTACAACTATAAATATTATGGCCACAGCAGAAAGGTTTGAGAATCAGTTCTACAGTTAACTCAAAGACAGTGTACCTTTCTACCTAGGAGTTTTCAACTAAAAATATTTACGGTTTAAAATGTGACAAGTAGACAACCATGAGAAAAATGGTGTGTGTCTGTATATATATATATATATATATATATTTTTTTTTATGTCACTCCCCAATTTTGGTGCATTACCAGGAATTTTGAGCTAGAATTCCTGTACTACAGGAATTTTAAACTAGGAGAATTTGTCTTGCTAGGGTGACCCCACAGTGCTATAAAAGATTAGGGTATTTGAATGCAGTACTCCATAAATACAAGTTAGTATTCAATGAAGAAAAAATGGAAAATATGGAACCCTAAAGAAAAACATGTGTGAAAATCAGGAAGATGTTCGGTAACTTTGGTGGAGATAAAATAGGAAAAATCCAAGGACCTAACTTACAAAAGAGCTTCAAACAATATGAGTTTAAAATTAAAGTTTTTGAGAGAAAGAACATGTCTAAAAGTTATTTTAAGAAAATTTTTACAAAAATGTAACGTGGCATAGAATGTAAGATAAATTAGGAGACTATTTCAGGAGGGAGAAAAAAAAATTGAACAAAGCTAGTCACAAGTACAAAAATAGAGAAACCCAAAAAAAGAAAGGAACCAGAAGGTGGTGAGCTATGGACACGCTGACTTTCAGTTAACATTGGAATGGTCAGGGCAAGGTACCGAGCAAGCTGGCTGCTGGAACGCAGGGACACTTGAAGGGCTATCAAAGCTAAAGAAGACCTTGGGAGTCAATGCCAGTGTATGGAGAATCAGTAAAAAAGAAAATCCATTAGAATTCCCAAATGGGAGAAATTTAACTGCCACAGACATGACAGTTAAAACCACATGACTGTTAATATATTTACCTGATTGTTTCGGTTTTCCTGCAGTGGAGAAGTAGCATCATCAGGAAAAGAGCTCACATTTCTCCTTTTTAGCATCTGGTCATCTTTCTTTGCTTTTCTCAGTTCCACATTCACTTCTATTCTGCGCCGCCTCATTTCCTTGGGAAAAATCATTTCTACCTATTATCAGTTCTTGGTGAGGGTTTTTTTCCTCAAATCCCCCCAAAGTTTCTAATCTCTTCCCACATATTAATGAATTTAAAATACCAAAGGAATGCAACAAAAGGTACTCACTGTACTATCTTTCCCCTTGTTCTTGAATCTGTTAAGGCGGGCAGCTGGTGAATTAGCATTCTCATTGGTGGACATGGTTATGAAACAAAGGAGAAAAGCTACAAGGGAGAGAGAAAAAAATTCCCCTTTCATCATTTTGTCAAGAAGAGCATTCACAGAATTATCAAGCATATACTTAATCCACACTACTATATTAAAGGAGGAACTTCATTTCTCAGCACTATGAAATGATATTGGCAGAGAGATGTTTTGTCCCCCCCTCTGAAGGACTGAGACATCTGGAGTAGTGCTGCCTGCCCATCAGGAGTGTAAGGCAAGTTGCATACCTTTAAATTTCCTACCATCCACAGTAAAAAAAAAAAAAAAAAAAAAAAGTGAGAGAACTAACATTTCCTTTAACCTAACATATCCAAAAGCCTCACCTCCACGTATTATTAGTATTTCTTGAAAAACTCGAGATGCTACAATCGTTTCCCTAATCCTTGGAAATCATATGTGACTAAGTTTACAGCCTATGTGGACGCAGCCACAGACGTCCGATGACTGCCACGCAGGACAGTGTGGCTGCAGACTTCATGGAGTCCATCCACAGTTAACTGAAGACAAAGAAGGGGAACAGAGCTGGCAGCTAAAATCCAGGCCCTAAGGGAGCATCCTCTGGAGGATCTATTGTCTTTAGAATGGCCTGAAGCGATCCCTTCTCCTCACTTAAAAACTAACAGAATTTTTCCTTCATCCCTCCGTCCTCCCGGCTTCCAAAACATTTCTCGTCAGCCCGGAAAACTCGCGGGGCACTTCTGCCTCTGCAGCGTCTCACACACGTTCCATTTCCAGGAATTTCGGGAGACTACAACGAGGCTGTTAGCAGCTGTGCTTCGCTCAGACACTAGAGCGCCATCTCCAAAAGGCTGACAGAAGTAAAAATCCTCCAATTTCTCTTTCCATTTGACGAAACTGCGACTTGACCAACCCAAGGTGCCTGAGTGGAACAGTTCATTCTTCCAGCTGCCACCTCCATTTCCAGTCACCTCCCCTGCCCCCCCAGCCTGGGACGAAGCAGCGCGGAGCCGGCGGAGGAGGGACCGAAGCCGCCGGGCCCCTCCCGGGACTTGGGCTCCCGGGCCTGCCTCACGCAGAGGATCCGGGCCACAAGGCGCCCCAAAGCCTCCGCGGCGGCTCGTAGAGCCTCGGCGCCCTGCAGTCCAAGGCTCGCACAGCGAACAGCCGCCTCGTCAACGCACGACGCCCGGGAGGCCTCACCCAGCAGGGAGGCCACAGCCGGGCCGGGCGTGTAGCCGCGGCCTCCCCGCCCGCCTCCCGCTCCCGCAAGGGGAGCGCGGCCGGCGGCGCAGCCCTTACCTCTCAGGCCTCGGTTCTCACCTTTGAAGGCGACACAGGCTTTCACAGGTGGAGGTGCGGGGCTCACGGGTGCAGGTCCAAAGCGCTCAAAACGTCCACCTCGATTCAGCCAGAAGACGGTGTGGCTCGAGCAGCCGGCCGGCGCGATTTAAATTTCCCGGTGGCTCAGCGATCCGATTGGCTGGTTCGAGCCTACGCTGTGCACCCATTGGTGGATTTGAAAAACACGTTGGGCGTGGGGAGGTCACAGGGGCTGAAAGACCGGAAGGTAGACTCGCGAGACTAGAGAGCGGCCGACCGGGCGATCCCAGAGCTCCTTGCAGTTGGGAGTGGGGAGACTCCCGGGCTTGACGTGCGGCGCGTAGGCCTGGCGGGGCCGGGCGCGCCCTCGGCACCTCCCGCCGCTGCCCAGGACACGTGTGAGGTCGTTTCCCAGGGCGGCTCCCTTCACCCAGTACCGCTAATGACCCCCGCAGATCGTTGTCCTTAAAATCTTTCTATAGAAACACATTACTGTACATGTCCGTCTCGTCCCCCCCAGGACACCGAAGAAACTTGTCAGGGGGTTCTGAGGTGAGGAATTAGGCAGATTTGTGTTTCATTTTTTAGTTTGTTTTCTTGAACGGGGTCATGAAAACCTAGAGAAGTCACAGATGTGGTAACAAAGATTTATTCCCCCCACCCTCCTCCCCTGTTCCCTCTCCCTCAACTTCCCCCTCTCCCTCTCCCTCCCTTCCCCCCAGCCCCCCCCCCCATGGTAATCAGAGTTTCAGGATTATGGGTCATTTTTGTTGTATTTACAATTTTCATACATTCTAAGAAGTACTTTTAGAAAAGCACGTCGGTTTCTCTTTTACTGTCAGTAAACTCCAACACTGAACTCTGTCCACACTTGGGGACATTTTTGACAGTTTCGCTCTCCTGTAACGGCAGTCCAGTGCAAAATACAGAAGGAATTCACCCCTAAACTAGTCATTACAAGACATTCTCTTGGCTAATGTGAATGACTCAGGGACAAGCGTGTGACCTAAGTTTGTCCTCTTAGAATTGGAGGCAGGAAAGCAGGCCCTGTTCTTTTGTAGTGAAGGATGTAAGTCCTGGAAACCTTGTAAGGCAATTGTAGAGAGAATGCAAGCTCTGGATCACCAGCCTCTGCTCCAGTTAGGCAGGATTTTCTTTTTCTTTCTTTTTTTCTTTTTTAAGAGACTCGGTCTCGCTATGTTTCCCAGGGTAGTCTCTAACTAACCCTCGGACTCAAGTGATCCCTGGCCTCTTGCCTCCCAACGCTTGGATTATAGGCACAAGCCCCCACGCCCAGCCTGAAAATTGCATTTAAAAAATACACTATTACCCTGAGGAGCTCAGCTTCTGTAATTTGGGTAGAGATTGGGGGGGAGGAGTGTAAGGGGGGCTTCCTGTCTGATCTCAGTGTGAAGCCAGTATCCCAATGTGGGCAGTGTTGTAATGAAGCAGTACCCCAATGTAGGCAGTGTTGTCAGTTGGTGGAAATTGTGCATCACCATTACCTGTGTTTGAAAGATGTGGAGGTTGACAGTGACCTGAAGCCAGATAGAGGATTAATCTCTTTTCTTACCTTGTTACCCTAAATCTTAAGTAGGGCTTGGTTAACATTGTTATGCCGATTTGACTCATTGTGCTAATGTTCTAAGACTCAGTGAAGGGATCATGACTGAACCAAGCTAGAGTACAATTGAGAAGCCCATCATCAGGATTCATGATGGGAGGGAAGCAAGGTAAAGGGGATAAAAGAGAAAGATGCAGGAATAGAGGGGTGGAGAATTTGGAGGAGACTTGAGAGATTAGCTGAGTGGGGAACTGATCTATGATCAGGTATCTGGAGCAGGAGCAAACAGTTTGCTTCAAAAAGAAGGACCTAGCCAGGCACGGTGGCTCGTGCTTGTAAGCTTCAGCCTATGAAGCGGCCGGGCCTAGGGATCACGGTTTGAGTCCTGCTTGGGGCCCATAGCAAGACCTAGTTCCAAAAAGAATAGCTGGGCGTGGTGGCATGTGCCTTTCATCCCAGCTACCTGGGAAGCTGAGGCTGGGGATTGCTTGAGTCTGTGGTACCCTGGGCAATGAGAGCCTGTGGTTCCACAGGCAAAAATAGCAAGACCTAGTCTCAAAAAAAAAAAAAAAAAAAGAAGGACCTGGGAGCTGTTGAACCTTTTGGGGCTCCCGGCGAGAGGCCAAGCTGAACCTCGTGTTGGTTTTGGGACTACAGTGACTGAGGGCCAAAGACAAGAACATAATCATCAGACTGAGGTAAAACCCACGCAGCCCCCCAAGGAGCAGAAGTGGGGTTCCTTTCTTTTCAGGACACTCGTAAGAGTGTGGACTGTCAACACTCTTTTAGTCTATCTTTTCCTATTTTGTGAATAAACCTTATAGCGAAAGCTTGATTTCTGGGTAGCTGCACATGGGTGGAAGAACCCTCAGTAATTAAAATGAAAAGGGGTGCTCCCCTTACTCAGTAACAGGTAGAGATAGTTCATCCCCCCAGTCACCGGGAGTCACTGCATGATGAAGATGTAACATGAGGTCGGGCACGGTGGCTTGTGCCTGTCAGCTTCAGCCTAAGAAGCGGCCGGGGCTAGGGATCGCTGTTCAAGTCCCGCTTGGGGCCTGTAGCGAGACCTAGTTCCAAAAAAATAGCTGTGTGTGGTGGTGCGTGCCTGTAACCCCAGCTACCTGGGAAGCTGAGACTGGGGATTGCTTGAGTCTGTGGTACCCTGGGCAATGAGAGCCTGCGGGTTCTACGGGCAAAAATAGCGACACCTAGTCTCAAAAAAAAAAAAAAAAAAGATGTAACATGATGCAGTAAAACACTGGACCCTTGGGACAGAGAGGTCCCCTCTCTTCTGGGCTGTGTGCCATGATGATATAAACCCAGGAACAGAGCTGCCCCGGCAGACACAAATCCAAGAGGTAGATTGTCTTGTCTCACTTCAAACCTGAAGCTGATTCTGCTCCTGGCATCTTTGATTATATTATCAATAAATTATTTTAATTTTTTCCTTTTTAAAAAAATGAACGTTGCTTTAGAACATTCTATGCGTTTCAAGCATACACACTAAGTCAACATGTAACACTGCATTAAGTTCACCACTAAAACTCCAAACCCTCCCTTCACCATACAGTTGTCTCCTATCCCGCAGTTCAGCTTCTATTAACCATGAATTGGTCTTACAGGTTGAAAATTTATTTTTGTTTTAGCTCATCCATTTGCTTTCTTGATATACCATGCATGAGTAAAATCATACAGTATTTCTCTTTCTGTGCTTTTTTTTTTTTTTTGCTAAGCCAATTTAAGTTGCGCATTACCTCACTGGCATCAGAAAGATTCTTTAACTAGTTTTCTTAACCCCTGCAAGAATAGAAGCAGGCCAAGGGTTATGTATTTTGGGGTTTTTTATTTGTTTTGGTTTTCTTTTTTTGAGACTAGGTCTCGCTATTTTTGCCCGTGGAACCGCAGGCTCTCGTTGCCCGGGGTACCACGGACTCGAGCAATCCCCAGCCTCAGCTTCCCAGGTAGCTGGGGTTACAGGTGCGCGCCACCACGCCCAGCTATTTTTTTGGAACTAGGTCTCACTACGGGCCCCAGGCGGGACTTGAGCAGCAATCCCTAGCCCCGGCCGCTTCATAGGCTGGAGCTTACAGGCACAAGCCACTGTGCCTGACTTGGTTATGTATTTTGTTCCCTATTGAATTGCCAACAGCCTTAACAGTGTCTGGCACACCCCTAGCATACAGGATGGGAGTAGTTGCCTGTTCCTGAGGCTGAAGTTGGAGTGGACATTTTCAGGTGCTGGGAGAGTTCCCAGGTCAGCTCCCTCTTGCCCGGGGAAGGGCCACTGTGGTCCACCAAGCAAAGTGAGAGTGAGGCTCCCTCCCCTCAAAAAAAATAATAATTCAGAAGCAAAACTGCATCCTTAGGGAAATTACAGAGGTTAGTGCCATGTTTGAGACTCTTCTGTAACTGGTCTTTTGAGAAACAGCTCTTGACCTACTGGACAGCAAGTGACCGTGTCCCATGAACTGCTCCTCAGAAACTGACATGTAGCCAGTCTCCAATACCCATGAAGCTGGACGAGCAATGTTCTGTAATAAAGTAGGAGGGGCGGGACCTGGACCAACCCACCCACCAGGCAGACATAAACTACAACATCCTTAAGTGACTTGCACTCCCGGCCTGATGCGGTGATTTTCATCTGTGGCCTCGATAGACATTAGTTACTTGTGTTTTCTGTTAAGGGAGTTACTTTTTACTTTCCTTTGGGAATCACCTCTCACTCAGACCAGCCCAGGTGGCGGGGGAGGTAGACCTCTTCCACCCACCCACCTCAATTAAAGGCTAGTTGATTTGAGCCAACAGCTGCAATCTAGATTGCAGAGATTGGCTCTTGCCAAGCATGTGATTGAATGTGGACTAATAAGTGTAGGTTCAGGATGTCTTAATCGTCATGCCTCTGCATGGTAATAGTATCATCTGTTCATCAGAGCTGGAGGGAGGTACACTCCCTCTACACTTGAATTAATAGATGTAAACCGGGCATGGTGGCACGTGCCTGTAAGGACAGCCTATGGAGTTGCGGCTGGGACTGGGGATCATGGTTTGAGACCCGCCCGGGGCAACATAGCGAGACCTAGTCCCCCCCCAAAAAAAATCTGGGAGAGTGGTGGCACACACCTATAATCCCAGCTACCTGGGAAGCTGAGGCTGGGAGTTGGTATAGCCTGTGGTTCCACTGGCAAAAATAGGAGACCTAGCCGGGCATGGTGGCTCGTGCCTGTAAGCTTCAGCCTACGAAGCGGCCGGGGCTAGGGATCACGGTTCGAGTCCCGCCTGGGGCCCATAGTGAGACCTAGTTCCAAAAAAAATAGCTGGGTGTGGTGGGGCACGCCTGTAATCCCAGCTATTTGGGAAGCTGAGGCTGAGGATTGCTTGGTACCCCGGGCAATGAGAGCCTGTGGTTTCACGGGCAAAAATAACGAGACCTAGTCTCAAAAAAAAAAAAAAAAAAAAAAAAAGGATGTAAAATCTGGAATTGCTGCAAATATTTGCCACTATGAGGAAAGAACCTGTCTGAGAATGGAGCAACAAAGAGCAGAGAGAGAGAAATCAGATCTAACTGCTACTGTTTAAATCCCTTATCAAGATACACTTGTACATGGAGCTGTCTGCAGTTCCTACTTACATGATTTGAATTTCCGCTTAAACCAGTTTTGGGTTGGGTTTTCTGCCTCTTGCAACTGATTTATGAAGGAATCATACACAATGGAGGCAGAGATTGAGACAGGACGACTCATGACAAAAAGGGTTTGAGGGGAGGAATGGGATTTCCCAGAATAGATTTGGAGAGTGCGAATGAGTATTGTAATCATCCGGGTAATTTCATCACTGGTTCTAGCAGTTAAAAGAAGAATGTCAGAGCCCTTAGTGAATTTTAGAGGCTTTACTGCTCTCAGGGAACTGGATACCTAGGTTCACCAGGCTGGGCAGCAGGGGCAGGAAGGCAGGCGAGCTCCCCCAGATCCTCAGGAATCTTCACACTCTCTGGGTTCTCTCTCTGGCTTTTCCCTTTCCTGTCAAGTTCTCCCCCCAGGGTGACTTCACCCATTTATGCCCTTCCCCTAAGCCCAGGTGTGCCCACTTACACACACACTCATTGTACCAAGTATGCACAATCACAGGCAGGGCACAATACCACAGGTGCTGGTCATAGAGGCTAATGGCGGAAGGGAATGAAAAATCCTGAAAACTCATTCACCCTACAGTGAGTCATAGATTCACCCAAAGTACTCTCTTGCAGGATGCCCATTACCTTCCTTCCCCTACAAGGCCAATACTTGATTGATAGGATTGTGAACTTCATGGTCAGGGTGGCAGAGAGACCAGGCTGTGCATAGGCTTAGCAACACCCACTCCCTGCTGAGGCTAATCTGGTTACCACTCCCACTTGCAAACACACTCCAGCCCTCTCACTTCCAGGGACCTGGTACTCAGAACACTAACACTAGGCTGGGCACGGTGGCTCGTGCTTGTAAGCTTCAGCCTATGAAGCGGCCGGGGCTAGGGATCGCGGTTCGAGTCCCGCCTGGGGCTGTAGCGAGACCTAGTTCCAAAAAAATAGCTGG
>PVHY01029419.1:0-14227 GCA_004024945.1 Uropsilus gracilis | reverse complement strand
AAATGACCAATAGGCATATGAAAAAATGCTTAACATCACTAATAATCAGGGAAATACCAATCAAAACTACAATGAAATACCATCTTACACCTTACATCTTACAGTAAGAATGGCCAATATAAAAAAATTAAAATGAAATATTTGATGATTTTATAACAACATGGATGTACTTTGAAGAAATCATATTAGCAGAAACAAGTCATAAAGAAAAAGACAGAAACCAAAGGGTTTCACTAATATATGGGATATAGTGAAAAAATAAACAAAAGCCTTGAGGAAAAGTCAAAACAAGCTAAGCACCAAACTGAAGTGCACAACTTTGAGCAGGAGGGAAAGGGGGGAATGGAGGGGAGGGGGGGTAAAATCCCTGGGGTTACAATGTTGTGAAATGTATATATAAATTTTTAAAAATTGGCAACAAGCCTTGGCATGGAGTGGAGAAAAAGGAACACTCTAACACTTCTGGTGGCAGTGCAAACTCATCCAGTCTCTATGGATGGATGTGTAGAGGACCCTCAAGCTACTGAAAATGGAACTACCATTCGATGCAGCAATCCCAATACTGGGAATCTACCCAAAGGACACAAAAACACTAATCAAAAAAGACACATGTACCTAGATGTTTATCACAGCATTATTTACAATTGCCAAGATATGGAAACAACCCAAATGCCCCAAAACTCACAAATGGATCAGAAAGACGTGGTATATTTACACAATGGAATATTATTCATCAACGAAGGCAAACTTTTGTCATTTGCAGCAACATGGATGGAGCCAGAAGGAATCATGTTAGCCAAAAGAAAAAGAGAAATAAGGGATAAAGGAAAAACAGACAAGAAAAATTTTAAATTGCCAACAAAACTGAAGCATAGAGCAAGAGAGGAGAGTAAAATTGGGGGAGGGGAGAGCACAAGAGATTAAGATGGTTGGGGGTGATAAGATGATGGGAGAATCTCAGGGTAGACAATGACATTTTAAAAATATGTGTGTGAAAAAAAAAGTGTGCGAAATCAATAAAAAATAAATAATAAAGTTTACAGTGTTTTACATATTGGCCTTGAACATACCTTATTCAGTTTATTCTTAGCACTTTGTCTTTCCTAATACTATTATAATTGGGTATTTACTTCTGTTGCAACTGATCTGAGAGCATCTTAGTGCTCCATCGAATTCACACCTTTCTAATGAGGAAAGCAGGATCCCTGATCCCTAGAGATGCCACTTTGGCAAGTGGATTGTCTTGAACTAAAAGCAATGAGAACCCAAAAGACTCCAGAAGTGCTCTGTGCTCCTGCCCGGCTTGACTACCTGCAGGAGTTTAAGTAGAAGTCAAGTTCCAGGAAGGAAGTGAGCGCCAGAATAAACTTCAGTGCAGCCTGGGTCAGGCAGGAACCCAGCAAAACCTGCTGGGCAAAATTTCTCCCTGACCCAGTTGCCTCCTTCAGGGTCCAGCAAATGCTTGTAGACGTGTGATCTTTGATGTTTCTGTGAATGGCAACCCTTCCCTTTGAAGTCCCACACCCCTCCCCCCTCCTCCTGGTGCCAGATGACATATCACCCCATTCTGTCTTCAGAATCATTCCTGTCTATGTAGATTCGCCTATATGCAAATAGTTAAATTTTGGTTCCCCCCTCTGATGTTAATTAGGTTATTCAACCATGAAGAACAGAGAGGGAAGGGGGAAATTTTCCCTCCCTAACACTAACTTGCTGGCAACACCAACATCCAAGGGTGCCCGGGATGGCTGCTCTCCAAGAAGCCAAGTCTGGCTCTAAAGGGCATGGACAGAGTGTTTCTTTTTTTCCCCTCTTTGTTTTTCTATTAAATGTCTTTATGTTTCCCTGTTGCTAAATTTTTTCCTCAACATCATCCCTTGCATTCTCGTACCTTTCCTGCTCCCCTTCCTTTTAATCTCTGTCCCCTAGTGGCATTATTAATGTCCACTCATTTTTATGAAGATTTTCTTGAATCATCTGCTATATCAATGTTCAGAATTTATAGTTCTGACTCGCTTTATTACACATAATTCTCTCAAACATCTTCCATTTTGTTGTAAATGGCTGCATCTCATCTTTCCTTGTGGCCGAATAGCATTTTCATAGTGTGACTATACCACATCTCCTTAATTCAACTGACTATTGATAGACATTTAGGGTGCACCCATGTCCTTCCTGGCCTCTGAAAGCGATAGGGGTGCTATGGTGAAATTGGGAGCCATGGCCTCAGAATGCTAATGATATCGGGTAGAAAAAGAGAGACTTTTTAAACTGTATAACTGAAAAATCCTCCTCTTCTAGCTTCTCCCTAAGAAGCAGACTCAAAGCAGTCACTTTGCATTGTCACTGACTTCTTACTATTGCTTAAGCAAATGCTAGCCATCAGTTTCTCTCAGCTCTCTCCCAGCTCAACTGCAGGAGGAAAAAAAAAATTTGGAACTGCATTTTGAACTCACAGCCGTGTAACTTTTACAACCCCTGCAGCCTGAAGGCATTCCGTAGCCCCCTTACCATCATTTTCAAAACCAGAATAGATTTTATTTATTTATTTCTTTTGAGACTTCCTAAGGGTGACTTCTTTTACCCTCCTTTGACTCCCAAATTGGGTTATGGGTCCCTGTTTTGTGCCCTGAAGAACTTGAAATTATTATTTTTTCTTTTTTTTAAGACTAGGTCTCGCTACTTTTGCCCATGGAACTGCAGGCTCACATTGCCCGGGGTACCACAGACTCAAGCAATCCCCAGCCTCAGCTTCCCAGGTAGGGATTATAGGCACGCGCCACCATGCCCAGCTATTTTTTGGGGACTAAGTTTCGCTACATGCCCCCAGCGGAACTCGAACCGCGATCCCTGGCCCCGGCCGGCTTCCTAGGCTGCCACCTACAGGCATGCGCCACCATACCCAGCCTTAGAACAGATTATTCTTAAAATAAAAAGAACTATTTATTTCTAACAATGTGATTTCCTGATTACTACAAAAAGAAACATATTAGAAAAACCCCGATCTTTTAAACATAGCCCAAAACCTCAGTCTCTTAGTCCTGATCATCTCACCAATGTCCAATCAATCAGAGTTCATCAGATCATGCTCCAAACATCCTTCTTTCTCCTTGGTGTATTCCATCTAAGTAGGTAGATGAAAACACTACTGTCTCTTCCTTGCTGTGTCCTCTTCACTTCAGGTGGTAGAAAGAAGCTCCAAAGAACAGGAACCAATAGCATATTCATCAAGACCTCCTCATGGCCTCTCCAAAAATCCTTAGGGTCACTTTAACACACATTCTCGGTTTAACCATGCTAAAACCATGAGTCCACAGGCTTGGGCCTATGGCTGGGTTGCCCGCCTTGGCCACGTGGCCTGGATTTACATTGTCTTTCTCCCCAGAATGCTAGCCCCCAAAATGGCTCATGCAAAAAATGGCTGATCTCCGGGCACGGTGGCTTGTGCCTGTAAGCTTCAGCCTATGAAGCGGCTGGGGCTAAGGATCGCGGTTTGAACCCCACTCGGAGCAACATAGCGAGAACTAGTCCCAAAAAATAGCTGGGCGTGGTGGCACACGACTGTAATCCCAGCTACCTGGGAGGCTGAGGCTGGGGATTGCTTGAGTCTGTGGTACCCCGGGCAACGTGAGCCTGCGGTTCCATAGGCAAATAGCGAGACCTAGTCTCAAAAAAAAAAAAAGAAAAAAAGAAAAGAAATGACTGATCTCTTCCTTTGCCCCAGGGGCAATAGCCGGGCCTCCATATTCCCCCAACTGATCAATTTCTTCTTCACCGAGGTATCTTTTTATATTTTTCCCTTGTTTCCCTCTTCCCTTTTGGAAAGGGGCTCTGCCTATCTCCAGACACCACAAAAGCCTTGTTTTTCTTTTCTCTCCCCTCTATCATCCTGAAAGAAAACTATGAATCCTAATGAAGGGCCATCAACCATACCTTGGCCTAGTCAACCTAAGTACACAGTTCGCTTGACCCTGAAACAATAAAGTCAGAAAGTCAAATCCCCATAATATTTCCAAGTCCCTCTTGAAACTTACACTACTAAAGCAAAAGGGAAGCAGCTTCTATTCCCCAATTGCATTCTCCCTTTCCAATGTTACTCCCATGCATAACATATAAGCTATGCTAATAGTGGCAGCCACATTAATGACTGATTCAAAACCCACTGTTTTCTTCCATCAGTTTAAGATGAGGTATATACCTCCATTTCTCTCTTTTTTTTTCTGCAGGCTCTCGTTGACCAGGGTACCACAGACTCAAGCAATCTCCAGCCTCAGCTTCCCAGGTAGCTGGGATGACAGGCGCGCGCCACCACACCCAGCTACTTTTTTGGAACTAGGTCTCGCTACGGGCCCCAGGCGGGACTTGAACCGCGATCCCTAGCCCCGGCCGCTTCATAGGCTGAAGCTTACAGGCACAAGCCACCGTGCCCGGCCTCCATTTCTCTCCTCTTTCCCCAAGATTGCTTTTTGCAAATTTAAGTCTTTTGTGTTTCCATCTAGAATTCAATATTTTTTGTTCAATGTCTTTGAAAAATATTGCCGATCGTCTGGTGGGGTTTGCATTAAATTTATGTATCATTTTAGGCAAGATAGACATTTTTGTTGCTTCTCATCTCTGAGCATGGGGTATCCTTCCATCTCCCTGTTCACTATCTAAGTCCTGTAGTTCTCATCATACAGGTCCTTTACCTAGTGAGGTCAAGTCCAAAGTACTGAATTTTTTTTTTTTTTTTGAGACGAGGTCTCGCTATTTTTGCCCATGGAACCACAGGCTCACGTTGCCCAGGGTACCACGGACTCAAGCAATCCCCAGAGTCAGCTTCCCAGGTAGTTGGGATTACAGGCGCGTGCCACCACGCCCAGCTATTTTGGGACTAGGTCTTGCTGTGTTGCCCCGAGCAGGACTCGAACCGTGATCCTTAGCCCCAGTCACTTCATGGATTGAAGCTTACAGGCACGAACCACCATGCCCAGCTCCAAGTACTGAATTCTATTTGAAGCAATTATAGAGTTATTTTCTATGTCTTTGTATATTTTTATAGTTCTTCATCTTCAGTATATAGTGGTCTGCAAGTGTTGATAACAATACCCTCCTTTAAAGATTTGAGATTTTGAGGCCGGGCACGGTGACTCGTGCCTGTAAGCTTCAGTCTATGAAGCGGCTGGGGCTAGGGATCACGGTTCGAGTCCCGCCTGGGGCCATACGAGACCTAGTTCCAAAAAAAATAGTTGGGCGTGGTGGAGCGCGCCTGTAATCCCAGCTACCTGGGAAGCTGAGGCTGGGGATTGCTTGAGTCTGTGGTATCCTGGGCAACGTGAGTCTGCAGTTCCACGGGCAAAAATAGCGAGACCTAGTCTCAAAAAAAAAAAAAAATAATAAATAGAAAGATTTGACATTTAGTACAGCTTCCTCTTGTCTCATTGTATTAGTGGTGGGAATTTTTTTATTTTCTTTTTTTTGTTTTTTAGAGAATGCTTATCTACTAGGTATGGCAGTGATGATAGCAGTGGCATCAAAGATTCATTGTGAATGCAAAGCACAGAGGTCAAAGTCCTTGCCACAATGCTGTGCTGAGAAATATTTTCAGCTGAGTACTCACAAAAAATAAGAAAAAAATTAATTTATTACACACATACATATATATATTATTTCATTATATACCCCAAGGTTCTCCCACTACCTTGTCAGATTAAGATTAAGATTATTTTAATCTCTTGTGCCCATTCCTCCCCTCGTTTTAACTCCCCTCCCCATCCCCTGCTCTATGGTTCACTTCTACTGACGTTTGTTAATTTTACTTTGTCCTTTTGTTTATTTGTTTTCTCTATATTCCACACATAAGTGAGATCATCTAGTGTTTCTCTTTTTCTTTCTAGTTTATTTCTATTGGCATGATTCTTCTAGATCCACTCATGTTATCACAAATGCATCAAATTTGTTCTTTTTGATTGCTGAATAATATTTAATTGTGTACATATATCATAACTTTTTTTTTTAATTAGTTCATTAGTTTGGAGACATTTGGGTTGTTTCCATAACTTGTTTATTGTAAATAGTGCTGTAATAACACCCAAGTACAGGTGACTTTTGAACTGGTATTTTGGTGACTTTGGGGAAGATTCCCAGAAGGGACTACTGGATCAAATGGTAGTTCCATTTTCAATAGTTTGAGGGTCCTTCACACAGATTTTCATAGTGACTGAATCAGTTTGGATTTGGTAGTGGGAATTTTTTTTTAATATTATTTATTTTTATTCTTTAGATCACAACCTTGGTAAATGGTTTTTCGGGTACCACCCCTACCTCCTCCCTCTGATGCCCCCTTCATTATCTGAAACCCTCATCTTTGTTGTTTGCTAGTCTGTGTTAAGTCCATTAGTCTCTTATTTTCCTATGGCAGTGAGTGAGGGACAGTGTTGTTGGAACCAGGCAAACCTTGCTGGTAGGTTTTCTGTTTTAAGTTTGCATTGGGCAACCAGATGGTCGGAATTTTTAAGAGAACAGTGGAAGGCTGGTGTCCTGACAGGAGAGCTGCAGCAAGAAGGGAGAGAGAGACAGAAAAAAGAGTGACAGTGGTGGAGGACATATCTATTAACATAGCTAATGCCATGCATTGATAATAACTAAAAAAGGAGTTGCTTCCCTGTTGCTTTAGAATTGTAAACTTCAAAAAGGACATGCCAAGGTGTGGTGTGGTGCTAGCCATCATTAGACTTCATAGTTAAGCCAGGCGTGATGGTGTACAACTGTAATCCCAGTTACCTGGCAGGCTGAGGCTGGGGATCACTTGCATCTGCAAGTTTAAGACAACCCTGGGCAACATAGTGAGACCTAGTCTCTTAAAAATAAAATTTAAAAGAAAAGAAAATAACAATTCGTAGCTACCCTTCAGAAGGATAGAAGGGGAGGAGGAAGAAGAACAAGGCTTTTGTGATATGAGATGATTGACTCCCTCCAAGTAAGGGTGGGAAAAGAAGAGAGATATAAAACAGATCGGAGAGAGAGACAAGGGATTTAGTCATTTTTGGAGGAGGATGTGATCCTGGGTATGTTGACCAAGGCAGCCTGGGACCTATGACCTTGCTGGTGAACTCATGACCTTAGCATGCATAAGATGATGTGTGCTGGAGTCTAAATAGTTGGAGATTTGGACTTAGTGTTGGAGTCTGTCTTATCTTGTTTGATTTAGATGCTTTTAGAGAGGCCATGAGCTAGGTCTGAGAAAATGAACTTTATGTTGGTTCCTGTATCTTTATGTTTGTTCCATTGGTTCCTGTTTCTGGAGTTTTCTTACTGCCTAAAGTTGAAAGGACACTGAAAGAAGAACACATCATGTCTTTTATTACATACTTGGAGGAGCCCAGAACAGACATACCGAAGAAGGAAAAGAAAGATGCCATTTTAGAATATGTGTTTGTGGACTTTAATTGGACATGGTGAAGTGTCCAGAGACTGATAGACAGTTTGGACATATGGGGCAACAGAGTTTTTTCATGTTTGCCTTGTAACACATGTTTAGGTAATTACTTTCTTAGTAATAAATAGGTTGATCACTTTAAGAATTTGGTCTGGCTTAGAAATTACATAGCAAGGTGACTGCAAGCAGCAAAGAATCCAAATTTTACGTTTTTTTTTTTTAATTTGGCTTGGGAGAGAAGGTCCAGGGCAAGCAGCAGGCATCTGAATGACAAAGGTAACTAGTATGTGAAAGCTTAAAGGTTGATAAGGGCTTTTGCTTGTTTTGTAGCAGATAAAGAGTTAAAGGTTTTTCTCTGGTTTAGGAAAAGCTGGCAAAAGGATTTTTGGTTAAAAAGAAATCTTGCCCCCCCCCCCCATAACAACAGGAAAGAGGAATAGAGACCAAGTGAGACAGAGACTCAGAGATAAAGTCAAAGAATTAGATATAGAGGGAGAGGGAAAGACAAGAATAGAGAGATAGAGAGGGAAAAGGAAACCAGAAGGTGAAAGGAGAGAGCAAAAACAGGTAGAGAGGGACAGAGACAAGGGGTAGGAGCCAAACCACTGTGCTTTGTGAAAATAAAGCCTTGCAGGTTGCCCTAGAGAGGCCCCAGTCACCCAGGAGGCAAAGGAGTCTGGGCAGGGTGCCCAGGGGTTGCTACTGGCGTCACCAGCCTCCCCAAAGTTTACCAAGGGAAGTCAGTCATGAGGTGGTGGTACCATCTTGTGGTTATGAAGGGAATCGCTGGTTTTCTCCTTCTACATGTAGCTGCCACTACCAGCAAGCCCTAGGGGGCAATGGAGAGCAAGTGAAACTAACCGTTGTGGCCTGAAACTAGTTTGGGACTTGTGCACCTTGCTTGAACATTTCTATGCACACACACATGTGACACACAAATACATATCCCACCCTGTGTGTTCCCAGGACTGTTCGCCTTGCCTGGCCATTCCCATGTACACACACACGGATGCATACCTTTGATGTCCCCAAGTCCAGGGTGGCTTTGGTGATCATGGGGGTAGGGAGGCAGGAGGAAGATTTAGCCTGAAAAAATTGGGGGAGGTTGTGTGACCAGAAAACTGCAAGTGATAAAGCATGGGATTAATTATACCAGAAGCCATCCTTAGGGTAAGGTGCTAACTTTCGGAGATTCTTCCACAAGATTATTAATATGCACAAAACTGCTACATTAAATATAACATATCAGTGTAAAATAATGTAAAGTGATTTTCATAAGTTTTCTTTGAAAATTATGCAGCTAAGATTCATTCATTTACAGGATAATTTCCCTTGAGTTCTCAGCTTTCCATGGGCCCTCATTTGCACTCTTGAAGAGTTCTCAGAGTTTAAAAAAATCTACTCTCCAAATTATTTCCAAATGCAATGAAATCCTTATAAACAGCACATTTAGAAATCTAAGATGTTGACACAGAATTAATGACAATTAACAATTGATGACATTCTGTAGTCATTTAATTCAACATTTATTAATGTGGGTTAGTTTATAGTTTTCGTATTATAGCAGAGACTTTTCTCAGGTTGTAAACATTTGTGTAGGTCCCTGAGAAGTGTGGTGACTCTGGGCCCTGTGTCCCTTGAGACTACCTTACCTGGAAAATAAATGGCCCTGATAATACTATCCTCCTAGGAATGCTATCAAGAATTAAAATGGGATAAAATACGAAAGCACTTAGCACAGTGTTTGGTGAACCCCAAACAAGCCCCCAACAGTCCTGGATGTTCATTAAAAATATCTGTGCACCCATACTCAGATATTTACTCATTTGTTTAAAAAATGTTATTGGTGCTGGAATGGTGCAGGGAATCCTCACCTTGTGGAATTTACAATCTAGTTGGAGAGGAAAAAGGAAATGGGAGGCAAAAGGAGAGAGAAAGCAACAGGGGAAGAGAGACAAAGACAGAGTATGAACCAAATTAGAATTTACAATCTAGTTGGTAGAGCTGGACCATAAACAATAAGCATTAAAAGTAATAAAACTATGCAGTGTGTTAAAAGCCATTCATGCTTTGGGACAAGGCCCGGTATGTTCTAGAACATCAGGGAGACCACTGTACAGTTCTAGCAGATGCATGTAGCAGATTCAGTATACCCATGGACAATGGCCAGACACATTAAAATAGAGCTCTGACACAAACCTACAGCAACCTGCCCAAGAAATTGACTCCTTATCCCCATAACCAGCCCAGGAAGTCAGGTTATGCTAAGTCAGACTTCAGGGAGTCAGATTACCATCACCAGGGACAATCCAGGAAACTAACCATAACATCTGCACCAATGGCCCCCAAAGGTCAGGAATGGGTTAATAGCTTTGCTGTTTTTGTCCCTGCTTCCAGCTTAGGACCACCCAGAGTAAACTAAGTACTCCCAGTTATATGGGTGTCTTTCTAGGCAGCCCACCTTCAGCTTGTTCAGGTGCAGCCCCCAGTCACCTGATACCTTTCCCAGTTTCTGCTACAAAATTCTTTGCTAAGCTGGGCATGATGGCGTATGTCTGTAAGCGACAGCCTATGGAGCGTGACTGGGACTGGGGAATCTCAGTTCGAGTCCCACCCAAGGCGACATAGAGAGACCTAGTTCCAAAAAATAGCCGGGCATGGTGGCACGCATCTGTAATCCCAGCTACCTAGGAACCTGGGAAGCTGAGGCTGGGGATCGCTTGAGTCTGTGGTACCCTGGTCAATGTGAGCCTGCGGTTCCACAGGTAAAAATAGCGAGACCTAGTCTCAAAAAAAAAAAAAAATGAAATAAAAATTAAAATCTAAATGAAATACCACTGCATACCTACTAGAATGACTTTTTTAAAAAGACAAAAAGAAGTACTGGAAGTAGTCACTTTGCAGAACAATAACCACTTTGGAAAATAGTTTGACAGTTTATTTTCATTTTTCTTTTCTTTCTTTCTTTCTTTTTTTTTTTGAGAGTAGGTCTATGATGCCAGGAGTAGTCCCCATCCCCTGAACTCAAGCGATCCCCAGCCTCAGTCTCCCAGGTAGCTGGTATTACAGGCACCCACCACCACACCTGACTGCTTTTTCGAGACCAGGTCTTGCTGTGTTGCCCAGGGTAGTCTCAAACTTGTGAACTCAAGTGATTCCTGGCTTCTTGACTCCCAGCACTTGGATTACAGGTATGCGCCACCACGCCTGGCAGTTTGACAGTTTCTTGTCATATTTACTGAGCACATACCATATTACTTGGTAGCCACATGCTAGGTATTTACTGAAGAAAAATAAAAATGTCCATTCAAAGATCTTCATATGATTGTTTACTTTTTTTTGCGTAATGGTCTCAAACTGGAAACAATCCAAATATTCAAGTAAATAGGAAAACAAATTCTGTACCACATAATGGAATATTACTTAACAGTAAAAATGAACAAAGCACTGATTCAACAACCTGAATAGATTTCAAAAGCATTTCGTTCAGTGAAAGAAGGCAGATTCAGAAGGCCACGTACAATCTAATACCTTTTTTTTTTTTTTTTTTTTTTTTTTTTTTTTTTTTTTTTTTTTTTTTTTTTTTTTTTTTTTTTTTTTTTTTTGAGAATAGGTCTTGCTCTTTTTTGTCTGTGGAACCACAGGCTCTCGTTGCCCGGGGTACCACAGACTCAAGCAATCCCCAGCCTCAGCTTCCCAGGTAGCTGGGATGACAGGCACGTGCCACCACACCCAGCTGTTTTTTGGGAACTAGGTCTCGCTACGGGCCCCAGGCGGGACTCGAACCGCGATCCCTAGCCCCGGCCGCTTCATAGGCTGAAGCTTACAAGCACGAGCCACCGTGCCCAGCTCTAATACCATTTATAATGCCATCTCTGTGATTTTGTTTAGGTAAAGATTCTTAAGATCAATAGTATAATCCACAAAAGAAAAAAAATTATATTGACTTTCAGCAAGATTAAAAACTATTCTTTCAGATCCCAGCTGTCACAGCTTCAGCAACTTGAAATACTGGTAGGCAGATGGAGCCTTGCTCCATCATACCTCTAGGGACCAGGAACTTGGGGGAAGCAGACTGGGGAAGGCACTCTTAGTCCCTCTGGTGCCCAGGAATGGAGATGGTACCTCTGCCACATGCCTGCAGGCAGGGGTAGGAGGGGTTGTCCCCCTCTGATTTACTCCCACCTCTAACAGACTTTCATAGGAAAAAGAACAACAATCCAGCTGCAGACACATGAGAATAAAAGCCCTGGACACATTAGTCATCTGGGTGAGACCCAAACAGAGCATGACCAGAACCATAAGAAACAATGTTGTAAAACCAACTAAAAAGATGACCTACCACAGAGCTACAGTTACAATGTTTCAGGGGGCCAGGGAACCAATGTTTTAGGGGGCCTGGGAACCAAACGTCTCAACACCCGCAAAGTAAGCCCCTCCCACAAAGGGCCAGAAAAGTCTCAAGATAGGACTGTAGCTCCACTAAGAACCAGGAGAGAAGAGAGGACATGGATCAGCCAGCCACCCACTGGAGTTTGTCCCCAGTAGGGGACCTCTCTACCACAAAAGACTGGGAGTTGTGAGCCCAACCCCAGACACCAGAACAATAAAGATTGAAAGCAGCAAATGGAACAAATGTCAGAAAGGAGGAAACAGCCAACATGAATGAGGAGGCTTGAAACCCTGTTATCACACAGATCTGGAGAAAAGGAGACAATCACCCCCATCAAAGCAAGTGCCACAACCAAGGAGTCAGGACAGCAGCTCCTTGCAATCCAAGACAAGAGGTTTTCAGATATGTTTAAACTAGTTACCCACTATAAAGCCACCCCTGGAAGTCTAAGCAACAACAACAATAACAAAAGAAGAAAAAGGTATTCACCAGAAAAGAAAGAGAACAATGGGGCCAAACACTGATCAATGACTTGCAGGGAAAGAAAGGAGGGAGCCACCAGTAGGGGTAAGGGGAAAAGGGGAAAGGAATAGGTCATAACTATACAAGTAAGAACAAGATCGTATGCAGAAAATTAAATTAAATTTAAAAATTTAATTGATTAATTAATTTTAAAAGTTTTAAAAAATTACTCTTCCAGGTATTAGTTCTACTAGTTAGGGTAATACCTTTCTGGAGAAGCAAAACTATAAGGGCAGAGAGACAATTAGTGATTTCTTTGGACTGGGACTGAGAGTAAAAAATTGGCTATAATGAGGCATGAGAGGAATTCGTAAAGGTGATGAAAATATTTTACAACTTGATTGTGAGAGATTTTTCTGTGACTGCACATACTTGTCAAAACTCATCAAACTATACACTTAAAATGGGTAATTTCACTATATGCAAATTAGTCCTTCAGGTTCCTGAATTATATCTAAAAAGTGAAAGTGACAACAGCAGCAAATCCTAGATGAGATGGCCCTTGATGTCACATATCCTGGAAGTGCTGTCCTGTACCCTTCGTTGACATCCAGGTATAGGGACAGTTTATTTCTGAGCTGAGAAGCTCCCAGACAACTGCAACCTCAGACAGGAGCCAAGAACCCATTCCTTGTCTTGTGTGGGGGCATTGCCAGCTGGATCAAGTCCCTTGGACCCAAGATTTGATCACGTAGGTTACTGCAGACACTGTTCCCAAGTTTTGGAGGGTAGGCATTTGATGGAGCCAAGAGAGAATTGTACCAGGCCTTGATTATTCAATAAGATGTCACCAAACTCTGCAGGGGAAAGGCAGAGCATGTAATCTAATTAAAAACAAACACTTTAGAACTTCTCTATGAAAAAAAAAAAAGACAAATTATCAACCCAATAAGGTATCTCTACAGACCACAAGTTTCCAGCAGAGAGCAGCAATGTAAGCCGTAGGCTTTTCAAAGTTTTGCAAGCTTTCCACAGTATTTCACCTTGCTGTGCCTGCTTCCTTGAGGACCATTTAGGGCCTTACAAAGTGAAGGTTTTGTCCAAATTACCTGGGCCCAGATATGGGATTCCAGGCTTGCCCCAGCTCAATTTGGGGTAGAAGAAAGGGGGACAAACACTGGCATTGAACAACAGTAGCCAAGACAAACTGCACTGGACCAACAGTAACACAGGATTCCATTTGCTGGCCTGTTATCCAGGATGTGTATAGCCAGGGCCAAGAGTAAGCGTGGCCTCCAGTTAGGATCATGAATGAGAGAACATGATATCAATGGATAGGGTGATTCATTTTATCAGATTTAAGCATCAGGATTCTATAAGCTTCATAAAATTGACTCATAAGTACAGATTCAAACCATCCTTTCCCACACCAGCTCTGGAAAATTTTATAAATATAATCTTGGAAAATCATTGAATTTATAAACCTGGAGTTTTATATAACATTCTCTTAAATTCCAAAAGTCATCTTCAGGGCTGGGTTAACATTTCCTTTCTAATCTTATTTGTACTTTTTCTTTTAGTACATTAGTTGATGACATGTCTGTTTTCATTTGTCCCTTCATCCCACTTCCCACAAAGAATGATTTAAGATTAATGACATTATTTCTAGGAGGAATTATGAGTTTCCTGACCCATTATTCAGCGTGTTCTTGGTGCTAGAAAAAAAGCAAAAATAAGGTACCGAGATGGAAGGCAACAGGAACAGGACTGGGACAGGGGAGGGCATCTGAAAGCCTTCTCTGAGATGGAAGGCAACAGGAACAGGACTGGGACAGGGGAGGGCATCTGAAAACCTTCTCTGAAGGAATGGCATTTGAATAGGGAAGGAAGGAAGGAAGGGAGAAAGGAAGGAAGGAAGGAAGGAAGGAAGGAAGGAAGGAAGGAAGGAAGGAAGG